>PVIC010027859.1:0-23578 GCA_004025085.1 Thryonomys swinderianus
TGGGAATGTGATGAGGGGAAGGAATAAATATGATACAGAAAGAAAATAAAAGAGCATGTATAAAGGGGGGAGGAGGGGGAGTGGGTAGGGATATGGGTAAAAATGAGAATTAAGTTGTGGCATATACTGGTACAAATTTCCCAATGTTATATGTGATTTTGAGATGTATATAAATTGTACCAATAAAGAATTCAATTAACAAAAGACTTCTAATTAACATATCTAAAAATATGCATTTTTTCCTGAGTATTACTTTGGCTGTATTGAACAGCTTTTAAAATGTGACACGTTTTCATTGTTTGTTGCTAAATATAATAACTTGTTATGACTTTTTTGGTGTGTTTGTGGTATTGGTGATTGAACCTTGGGCTTTCACCCTTAGGTACATCACTAGCCCTTTTTAAATTTTTTTTTTTTGAGACAGGATCTCACTTTGTAGTTCAAACTGTCCCTGAGCTTACTATGTAGCCCCGGTGAGCCTTGAACTCAGCAATCCTCCTGCCTCTGCCTCCCAAGTGCTAGGATGACAGGCGTGAGCCACCACACTTGGCCCCTTTTTAAATTTTGATACAGGATCTCACTAAATTGCTAAATTTCCTACATTGGGCACAAATTTGCAACCTTCCTCAGCCTTCCAGAGTGCTGGGATTACAGGTGTGTGCCACCATTTCTGCCTTATAACTTTTTAAACTGGAGAATATTCAATAAGGAAATATTATCAAAATTTACATTATTTAATTATATATACTTTCACTGTCCATTATGATAGCCACTAGCCACATGTGGCGAATGAGTATTTGAAAAGTGGCTCATCAAACTGAGATACGTTTAAAGCACAAAATATGCAGCAGTTTCATGTAATAGCTTAGATATATTGGGTTGAGTAAAATATATCATTAAAATAAATTCACCTATAGCTGCTGCCACTGCCATTGGAGTGTGCCCCCCTTCCCCCACTTTGCCTCTTGACTGGAAAGGTTTAAGGGAGACAGAGCCTTGAGAGGCTGGGCTGGGCTCAGGGGTGGCCCCAGGGGCCCAGGCCATGGATGTGCGCCGTCTGAAGGTGAACGAACTTTGTGAGGAGCTGCAGCGTCCCGGCCTGGACATTCACAGCCTGAAGGCCAAGCTTCTGAGCATCGGCAGGCTGCACTGGAGGCCGAGGAGCCCGACGACAAGCCAGGGGAACTCGAGGCCAACTACGAACCGGGCAACCCGGACACAACGAGGAGATGTCATGGACAGTATGACCAGGCAGAACCAGTTCTATGAGACCCAGATCATCAAGCAAGAAAACGAATCAGGATATGATAGGAGACCATTAGACACGGAGCCACTGCAACAGGCCTATTGCCCAAAAGTGAAGACAGAGATGAAGCAAGAAACTCCCCCCAGCTTCCTTCCACCTGAAGCTTCTCAACTCAAGCCAGACAGACAGCAGTTCCAGAGTCAAAAGAGGCCTTATGAAGAAATCCAGGGGTGTGGATACTTTGAGCACTGGGAGGATAGGAGGGGCCATTCTCCTCAGTCTCCTGCTAAACAGGATGAAGACGACTTTGATGATACCCTTGTTACTATTGACATGTATAACTGTGATCTGCACTTCAAGGTGGCCCGAGACCGGAGTAGAGGCTATCCGCTCACAATTGAGGGGTTTGCATACCTATGGTCAGGAGCCTGTGCCAGCTATGGGGTCAGAAGAGGCTGTGAGTGTTTTGAGATGAAGATCAATGAGGAAATTTCCGTGAAGCACCTTCCATCTACAGAGCCTGACCCCCATGTTGTCCGTATTAGCTGGTCCCTGGACTCTTGCAGCATCCAGCTAGGTGAAGAGCCTTTCTCCTATGGCTATGGTGGCACAGGGAAGAAGTCCACCAATAGCCGATTTGAAAACTTTGGAGACAAGTTTGCAGAGAATGATGTGATTGGCTGCTTTGCTGACTTTGAATGTGGAAATGATGTGGAACTTTCCTTTAAAGAATAGGAAGTGGATGGGCATTGTCTTCCGAATCCAGAAGGAAGCCTTGGGGGGGTCAGGCCCTCTACCCTCATGTCCTGGTGAAGGACTGTGCCATAGAATTCAATTTTGGGCAGAGGGCAGAGCCCTACTGTTCCATCCTCCCAGGGTTCACTTTCATCCAGCACCTTCCCCTTAGTGAGCTGATCCAGGGCACCGTTGGACCAAAGAGCAAGGCAAAGTGTGAGATTCTGATGATGGTGGGCCTACCTGCTGCCAGCAAGACCGCATGGCCTATCAAACATGCAGCCTCCAATCCTTCCAAAGAGTACAACATCCTGGGTACCAATGCTATCATGGATAAGATGCGGGTGATGGGCCTGTGCTGGCAATGGAACTATGCTGGCCGATGGGACATCTTGATCCAGCAGGCCACCCAGTGCCTCAACTGCTTCATCCAGATTGCTGCCCGCAAGAAGCGCAACTATATCCCAGATCAGACAAATGTTTATGGGTCAGCCCAGAGATGAAAAATGAGACTGTTTGAAGGTTTCCAGTGCAAAGCTATTGTAATTTGTCCAACGGATGAGACCTGAAAGACCAGATAATAAAGCGAACCCATGAAGAAGGGAAGGATGTCACAGATCATGCTGTCTTAGAAATGAAAGCCAACTTTATGTTGCCCGATGTAGGGGACTTCCTAGACGAGGTTCTGTTCATTGAGCTTCAGTGGGAAGAAGCAGACAAACTGGTGAGGCAGTACAGTGAGGAAGGCGCAAGGCTGGGCCACCCCCTGAAATGCGCTTTGACAACCTAGGTGGTGGCTTCCAGGGCCACGGGGGTGGCAGACATTCCAGTGCTTTGACAACGGAGGACCTCCCGGGGGCAAGCAAGGTGGCTTCCAGAATCATGGAGGAGGAAGTGGTGGAGGAGGCAACTACAGAGGAGGTTTCAACCGCAGTGGAGGTGGTGGCTACAACCAGAACTGCTGGGGTAACAACAATGGGACAACAACAACTCTAACAACTGAGGCAGCTACAATTAAATCCCCCAACAGCAGCCACCACCACAGCAGCCACCACAACCACAGCCACCAGCACAGCAGCCACCACCGCCACCCAGCTATAGCCCTGTTCGGAACCCACCAGGGACCAGCAGCTATACCAAGAACAGCAGCATCCCTGGCTCAAGCGCCAATACCAGCACCCCCACTGTCAGCAGCTACAGCCGAGTTACAGCCAGCCACCCAACAACCAGGGAGGTTATGGCCAGGGCTACACAGCCCCTCCACCTCCACCTCCACCACCACCTGCCTACAACTATGGGAGCTATGGTGGCTACAACCCAGCCCCCTATACCCCACCACCACCCCCCACTGCACAGACCTACCCTCAGCCAGGCTACAACCAGTATCAGCAGTATGCTCAGCAATGGAACTAGCACTATCAGAACCAGGGCCAGTGGCCACCATACTCCAGGAACTTCGACTATGGGAGCTACACCAGCAGCATACAGGGTGGCACAAGCACGCAGTAGCCAGTGTGTCCAGAGGATCCAGGAGGCCCCTGCCAGTTTCCTCCACCAGTGCCTACCTTGGCCCCTCCTCTCTCCCTGTGGTGGCTTCTGTGGTGCTGGGGTTGGGGCCATCCTGGGGCTGCTTCCCTTCAGCTCACTGCCTCCCCCGAGGGGCTTCTTCCCACACATAGACCAGGCATTTTTCTCTGGATTTAAACAGGCCACAATGACCTTTTATTTCCTGTTTGTCCCTTCCACCTCCCATCTCTTCTTCCTCTTCCTCCTCATCTCTGTTTTGACTAGAGAATCCCCCTTTCCCTTGGTCACATGGTAAAGCCAGAGAGACCAAAGGGAAGACCTTTCCCTCTTCACTCCTCCTACTCTGCCCCAGAACCTCGCCTTCCCAGACCCTCATGCAGTTGGTTGTAAATTCTTCCAGAAGCTGTTTTACTGTCTACTTTTCAGGATTAAAAAAAAAATCAAAAACTTTTTTAAAAAAGTTTAAAATACAGAGGGAGGAGGCAGTGATATATATATTTTTTGTTTTGTTTTTTTGGTAATTATGCTTTTTTTTTTTTTTTTTTTTTTTTTTATTTTTTTTTTTTTTTTTTTTTTTTTTTTTAGAACTTGTCTGTTTTTACTGTCGGTCAACCACTGATACTTTGTCAGAATAACCATTTCCTTGCTGAGCTCAGATGACTGAGGAAGAGCCACAGCCTCAAAACAAAACACATAAAACCACAGAATCATCTTTAACCTAACTTTTTATATGATGTCTCAGTTCCCCATAACTTTGCACACAAGCTTCTGTGTTCAGTTGAATTGTAACTGCTTTTTGTATTTGGAGAGAGTGTGACTATTGAACTTGAAACCTTAAAAAAAAATAAAATGAATTCAACTATTTCTTTTTATTTATTTTTAGTGCTACTATGAAGTTTTAAGTTATGTATGTGATTTGCATTTGTGGTTCCTCATAATTAAGTTAACTGCATTAAATAGGAGTTTTATTGTTTACTGTAGAGGCAAGTGTGTTAAATTTATTTACTAAAATCGGGATATGCCAGTTTTAAAGCCTGTTGACTCGTCCCAAAAGATATAACCATATTATGTTGGGGAAGAACACCTTTCACCACTCTAAAAAACTGTATGCTTACTTGTTCTTTTAAATGCTTCTTGCCTAGCATTTTATAATTTTTTTTCTGTTTTTTACATCACTTACTTTCTCTTGGCTAGCATTTCACTTCATGTATGTTTCTCTATTTTCATATGTTAGGTGTCTTTTAAAAACGATGTACATTGGTATTTTTAAACATACAGCTTGATTCCTCTTTCAAAATATATTAATTTTATCCATTCATATTTATTGATTATTTATATATTGCCACTGACTACTGCAAACTTCTGTGTTTCTAGTCACAAGGTTTGCCATTTCTTTTCTCACTGCTGGTATATAGGGTTAGTGGCTTCTCATTCTTCTTATAGTGTAACAGCTTTGCTGATGACTGCCCAGAAAAGGGGTAGGTACTGAGGAGCGGGCCTCCTTGGCCAACCCCTGCCAGGGCAGCCACTGTCATTTCTCCTGCAGACCACCATACACTGCCCCCTCCTCCCACCTCCCTATGTGTACTGCTGCCCTGTTCCAAGCACTGTGACTTCTCTACCTTTTGGCACAATGCACTGCTCTAGGACTTTGTGCTGAGGTTTCATCTTTCACTGTGACTCCATTTCTCATAAATCCTTGTCTTTCAGGTTCACTGATCATGTCTCAATATTCTGTGTGCAACTACTGATATTTTTCTTTGATCTTTCTCACAAACTTTAGGGATATACTGTGGAGGCACAGTCAGGATTATGATTTAATTTATTGTCTTTATCCCATTATGATATATTTGCATTCTGTTTATTTTTAGATATATATTGTTTTATTTATTTATTTGTTTGCTTGTTTGTTTTTGAGATAGGGTCTCGCTTTGTAGTTCAGGTTGGCACTGAGCTCACTCACTATAGCCCACACAAACCTGGAACTCAGCAATCCTCCTATCTCTGCCTCCCCAGTGTTGGGATTACAGGCATGAGCCACCACGCCCAGCACTGTGGGGTGTGGTACTGATTGTTGGTGGGTGTGAGTCACCACACCCAATATCATATCATTGTATGTGGTTACCGGGGATCGAACTCAGGATTTTGCGCTTGCTAGGCAGGAGCTGGAACCACTGAGCTAAATCTCTGCCCTATATTGTCTTATTTTTACATAATTCTGATAAACTAATATTTGTGTACACAATTTTATCTTCTCATTTTCTACTTAGTGTTGTTACCTAGTTATCTTCCCTCAAATATTATAAAGAATTTTACAATTTCACTCTTTATACCTATATAACATCCCATCAACAAAAAATGCCTACCATTTTCCTGTTAGTGGCAATTTCAGTTCTTTCTGTTTGCTATTTTTTATTTTGAACTGTAGTGTTAAATGGAGTGCTTATTTGTCCTATTTTAATAAAACAATGTACATGCTCAGAGTACACAGCTTTCTGTGTTATTGGCAGCTCTTTTGAATCATGTGTTGCTAAGACCAGGAACCTGGGATACAGACGCAGGCCGTGGGCTTGGGATCAGGAGGACCATTTTATAGCTGTGTGGATGCCCGGTATACTGGTTGAATGTTGCTTGTTGTCATCAGTCTCAGGAGGCTGAGTAATCACATTTCCTGGACACATACATATGAAACCCTAGTCTTCATCTGTACCATTCAATAAGAAAGTCCTTAGCTGCACTTCAGTGTTATGACCTGTGTGTTGAAGTTGGGCTTTAGGTAGGAAGGAGTAGAAGTTAGCAGACAGAGGTTGAGGGTCCCCAGTAGGTGGTAATAGTGGTGTACATGAGGGAAAACCTAAATAACTCCCTCAGCCTCATTTGATTTTAGTTGATTTTAAAAACCACTAATTTTGGAGGTCATCACTGAGCAGTATGTTCTTAGCTTCCTGTTAGCTTTGCTGTGGATTGAAGCTGCTTAACAGGTTAAAACTTCTCCAGCAACAGTTCTTGCTCTCTTTCTGTCCTTCCCTCTTTCTCAGATGATGGCTTCATCTTGCATTCTAAACTGATTTCAGGACCTGGCTCTAACTGATCTGATACTGGGCTGTCTTCTCTTGAGCCCAGTAAAGAATGCACCCCCTCACTTGGATGCTGGACTGAAAAATATGCTCCTGAAAAATGCTGCCTTCTTCCTGTCATTCATCTGTTTTGGGGAAGTGAGTATTGAAGATATTAGTCTGCTTCCTTACAGTTGCCAGCTCCTTGAATGAAGTTTACTTTCTTTTTACCAATACTCGTTCTAGGATATATTGGCTTTCTGTGAAGTGAGCTTCAGAACTTGAGTCAGGGAACCATGGAAATGGTGAAAATCTCACACTGTAAAATACAGTGAAAGGATCAACAGGATTTTCTGATGGGTTGGATGTGAAGTTTGAGAAAAAGATGACTCCAAAACCTTCAGCCTGAAACACAGAGCTGCCATCTGTGGAGAGTAGGAGACCTCGGATGGAGCAGGGCTGGGGAAAACATGAAGTGTTAAGTTTGGGTATTATAGCAGAGTCTACTGCTATATAACAAAATAAGCACAATTTGGTGACTTAAAACAATGACCTTTTACTCTGTCCCTATTTCTGTAATTCAGGGACTCGGGAGTAGCCCTAGTTGGGTGCTTCAGGCTCAGAGATTTTCAAAAGGCTCTGGTCAGGATGTCAGCAGGGCTTGAGATTTGGAATGGGCTGTCAGATTCACTTTCAAGCTGATCACTTGCGTGATTGTTAACAGGAAGCCTCAGTTCCCCTCCTGTGAGCTTCTCAACAGGCTGCCAAGGGTCCTTGTGCTGTGGAGCTGGCCTTCTCCAGGGCAAAGGATCCAAGAAAGAGAGCAAAATAGAAGAACTATGGTGTCTTTTGTGAACCTGTCTCTGAAGTTGTGCACCATGACCCTTATTTTTCTCCATTGCTAGAAGGTAGTCACTAAGACCAGACCATGCTGAAAGGCTGAGTTAAGCTCCACTTTTAAAATTTTATTTTTTTATTGATAACATACCAAGCTCAGTCAAGGGCGGCACCACAGACCTAAATCCATAGCCCAGGGTCCACTTCTCAAAGAAAACAATATCATAGATCCCTGGCAGCAGCAGCGGCAGTGGCGGTGGCTGCAGTGGACTGAGGCCTGCACACTGGCCCACCCTACCCCGAGTGGCACAGACTACCCGGCTGCTCTGGACGCCATTTCATCCCTGGCGGCAGCAGCGGCGGCAACGGTGAACTGAGGCCTGTACACCAGCCCGCTCCACCCCGAGCGGCACAGATGACTTGGCTGCTCTGGGCGCCATTCCATTCCTGGGGGCAGCAGCAGGGGAGGCGGTGGTGGACAGAGGCCTGCACAATGGCCTGCTCCACCCTGAGCCAGTGCAGACGACTCGGCTACCCCAGGTGCCACTCGTTCCCGGCGGCAGTGGAGGACTGAGGCATGCCCACCAGCTCACTCCACCCAGGAGCCGTGCAGAGAGGAGTCAGGTATGGACCCCGGGCCCCATCCCCATCACAGAGGATTGAGGCCTGCTGGCTGGCCCCAGCCCCATCCTGGAGCTGCGTTGTGAGGGCCCAGGTCTGAGAGGAGGCAGGGCCATTTCCTGCATCCCTTCACACTGCAGCCATGCTGAGAGACCAGGCAAGATTAAAAAAAAGGGGGGGGGGTGGAATCTAGCTTCTATTTTGCCATGTACCCCTAGATCCATCTACTTACCTCTTGACCCCACACCCTCTCCTATCTTCTTGTCAGAAGCAATACCCAGAAGCAAAAGACTCTTAGGCTGACCTATTTCTTCTCCTATACTACTATAAGAAGCTGTACAAAGTCTCCAACAGTCTTACAGCATACAGTTGGTACTGTTTTATATACGCCCTTTTATGCTCTATTACCCGCTGGCATATATGAGGTTCTAGAGTATAGGTGATCTTCATAAATCTGCTAACCCTATTTCACTCTCCTTCTGTCCCCCTACCTCCCTGGTTCCCCAATGACCTCTTATTGCCAAAGGGTTCAGTGGGGGCACTTATGATCTTCATGTTGTATACACATTGCTGATTAATTCTGAATTTTGGCATAGGGACATAGAGGTAACTCATAAGCTCAAAGTCTCCAGAATATGATGTAACAAAAATTTTCATTTTATTTACTGTGTCAAATACTGATATTGGTATTGATTGTATTATGGTAACAAACATGATGTGATCGTTAGAACAGATGTGTGATGTGTCAGAACTGAGAACTCTGAAGAGTCATTACACATTCAAGGAGGACACCCCAGGAAGGTGCCACATCCATAGAGCCCCAGATAATAGAAAGAAAGAGGACTGCAACAAACATTGCCCTGTCATCAGGCAAAGAATAGCATTAGTAACGACGAAAGAGTAGAAATGGGAAAATATACCAAAAACCAGGCACAAAGATCACAACCACAGGGAAATTCAGAGAAAAGAGAAATAGGGCAAACTGAAACTCAAGCACCAGGACTCTTGGAGATGGTAACTAAAGCAGATCTAGTAAAATGGAAATCAGAACTCATCTCTGAGATCAAAACAGAGATACTGTCTACAGTGAAAGACATGATTAAGAAGAGATCAGCAAGATGATAGAATCCAAGATAGCAGGAGCAATGGAACCTTTTAAACAGCTTCAAGCAGAACTCCAGGGAATGATGAAGGAGAATGAAAGCTTGCAAAGTAGGATGAATGAAGCAGAGAACCGAATCTCAGACCCAGAGGACAGCATAGCAGCCAATGAGCAGGAACGATATAATCTATGGAAAAGAGCAAGGGACCATGAGAAATCAATTCAACAGCTTCTAGATGACTCAAAGAAAAATAATATAAGACTGATTGGAGTCACTGAGGAAGCAGGAGACAGTGTAAAAGACATAAAAAAGCTATTGTCAATGATAACAACAGAAAACTTCACAGGAAAAGAAATAGACATACAGATAAATGAGGCCTATCGGACTCCAAAATGCCGTGACATAAAAATATCTACACCTAGACATATAATTATCAAGTTTCCAGATGTACAACAAAAGAATGAAATACTCAAAGCAGTGAAAGGAAGAAAATCACCTACAAAGGGAAGCCCATTAGGATCACAGCAGACTTTTCAACACAAACACTCAGTGCAAGGAGAGTGTGGAGGGAAGTATTTCAAGCATTGCAGGAAAACAACCTCCAACCTAGACTGCGGTATCCTGCAAAACTATCTTTCAGAATAGATGGGGAAATAAGATACTTCCATGACAAAGAGCACTTGAAAAACTTCACAAATACAAAACCTGCACTCCAAAACGTTCTAAAGAATATCTTGGAAAAAAAAAAAACAACACAGAAAATTCCATACCCACGAGACCCAGGAGAGTGAATTCATTGGGGCAAACAAAAACTAAATAGAAAAGGGGAAAAGCAAGGAAAAAAAAAAAAAACCAAGAACAGGGAAACATAGCATCTCTGAATATGGCCATATCAGTCATAACCATTAATGTCAATGGACTCAATGGGCCAATTAAAAGACACAGACTAGCAGATTGGATCAAGAAGCAAGATCCTACAATCTGCTACACACAGGAAACACACCTAATTCAGAAGGAAACCCATAGACTGAAAATAAAAGGTTGGAAAACAATCCTCCATGCCACAGGAAACTGCAAAAAAGCAGGAGTGGCTATCTTGTTTGCAGATAAAATAGATTTCAAACCCAAACTGATTAAAAGAGATAAAGAAGGTCACTATATCCACATACAAGGAACTATCCAAGAGAAAGAAATAACAATCATAAATATTTATGCACCAAACTCTAATGCACCCAACTATATAAAACAAACGTTATTGGACATGAAAAGCCAGTTAACCACGAATACAATAGTAGTGGAGGACTTCAATACTCCATTGTCACAAATTGACAGATCAACTGGACAAAGAATCAATAAGGAAATACTTGAGCTAAACCTAACTTTTGAGCAAATGGACTTATTAGATGTCTACAGAATTTTTCACCCTTCAAAGCGAGAATATACCTTCTTCTCAGCTGTTCATGGATCATTCTCCAAAATAGACCATATTCTAGTCCATAAAACAGCTTAAGTAAATGCAAAGGAATCAAAGTTATCCCCTGCATACTATCAGACCATAGTGCCTTGAAACTGGAGCTGAATAGCAGAAGAAATTCCAAGATCCTCACAAACACATGGAAATTGAACAACACTCTGTTAACCAACCAATGGACCACAAAAGAAATTAAAGAAGAAATTAAACAGTTTCTACAACTAAATGACAACCCCAGCACAACATACAGGAATTTATGGGACACAATGAAAGCAGTTCTGCGAGGGAAATTCATAGCAGTGAATAACTACACTCAGAAAATAGAGCAAACCGAAATAAAAAATCTAATGATAAACATCAGACAATTAGAAAAAGAGGAGCAAAACAAACCTAAAGCACATATTAGAGAGGAAATTATAAGGATCAGAGCAGAAATTCATGCAGTGTAGACAAAAAGAACAATACAAAGAATCAATGAATCAAAGAGTTGGTTCTTTGAAAGGATAAATAAGATTGACAGACCCTTAGCCAACCTTATCAAACAAAGGAAGGAAAAGGCTCAAATCCATGCTATAAGGAATGCAAATGGGGACATCAGCACAGACCCAGAAGAAGTCCAAAGGATTATAAAAACATACTTTGAAAATCTATACTCCAAGAAGATGGAAAATCTAGAAAAAATGGATAGATTCCTAGACACATATGAACTTCCAAAGCTGAATGAAGAGGCTATAAAAATGTTAAACAACCCAATAGCAATCTGGGAAATTGAAAATGTAATTACAAACCTACCAACAAAGAAAAGCCCTGGTCCTGATGGCTTCACTGCTGAATTCTACAAAACTTT
Organism: Thryonomys swinderianus; assembly: GCA_004025085.1. Classification (NCBI taxonomy): domain Eukaryota; kingdom Metazoa; phylum Chordata; class Mammalia; order Rodentia; family Thryonomyidae; genus Thryonomys; species Thryonomys swinderianus. Next base: position 11,444 of record PVIC010027859.1, read on the forward strand.
TAAAGAATAGTTAATACCAGTACTTCTCACCTCTTTAATGAAATTGAAAGGGAAGCAGCACTCCCCAAATCATTCCTTGAAGCAACCATCACCTTGATTCCAAAGGCAGGGAAAAAAAGAAAACCAAAAAAGAAAACTACAGGCCAATCTCTCTAATGAACATTGACGCAAAAATCCTCAATAAGATACTTGCAAACAGAATACAGAGAGTTATTAAGAAAATCATACACCCTGATCAAGTCGGATTTATCCCAGGGATGCAAGGCTGGTTCAACATATGTAAATCTATCAATGTTATACACTATATTAACAGACTCAAGGACAAAAACCATATGATTATCTCAATAGATGCAGAAAAAGCATTTGACACAATCCAACACCCATTTATGATCAAAACCCTACAGAGAATTGGAATTGATGGACTTTATCTCAATTTAATATAAGCTATTTATGAGAAACCAACAGCCAGCATCATACTTAATGGGCAAAAACTGAAACCCTTTACACTGAGATCAGGAACAAGACAAGGATGTCCGTTGTCTCCACTCTTGTTAAATATAGTGCTGGAAATATTAGCCATAGCAATCAGGCAGGACAAAGACAAAAAAGGAATAAAGATAGGTAAGGAAGAATTTAAACTGTCATTATTTGCTGATGATATGATACTCTATCTAGAGGATCCTAAAAATTCAACCAAAAGACTACTAGACTTAATTACCAAATTTGGTAGTGTTGCTGGATACAGGGTTAATGCTCAAAAATCAACAGCCTCTGTCTACACAAACAACAGACTCACTGAAAGAGAAATTGGGGAGTCAATCCCTTTCACAGTAGCACCCAGAAAAATGAAATACTTAGGAATCAACCTAACAAGGGAAGTGAAAGACCTCTACTCTGAAAACTATAGGACTCTGAAAAACGAGATAGAAAAGGAAATCAGAAAGTGGAAAGATATCCCTCGTTCCTGGGTAGGGAGAACCAACATCCTCAAAATGGCTATACTTCCACAGCTACTATACAGATTCAATGCAATTCCAATTGAAATCCCAATGGTATACTTTCACAGAGCTAGAGAAAATAATACAAAAATTCATCTGGAACCACAAGAAACCTAGAATAGCAAAAGCAATTCTAAGCAACCACGACATGGCAGGGGGTGTTTCCATCCCCAATTTAAAACTCCATTATAAAGCCACTGTGATAAAAACTGCATGGTACTGGCAAAGTAACAGACCCGAGGACCAGTGGAATAGATTAGAAGATGCAGAAACAACCCCGGGTACTCTAAGCCACCTTATCTTTGACAAAGGAGCCAAACATCCTCAATGGAGGAAAGACAGCCTGTTTAACAAATGGTGCTTGGAAATATTGGGCTTCAACTTGCCAAAAGCTAAAGCTAGACTTATCTCTTTCACCATGCACAAAACCAAACTCACAATGGATACGAGACTTAAACATTAAAACAGAAACAAGCCTGCTGGAAAACAGATAAGGTAAAACTCTTGGAGACATTGGCTTAGGCAGAGACTTTATGAAGAAAGCCTCTATAGCACAAGAACTAGCAGAAAGAATCAACAAATGGGATCTCATCCTACTGAAAAGCTTTTGCACAGCAAAAGAGTCACTGACACTGCCAAAAGACCACCAACAACATGAGAAAACATCTTTACTAGCTGTTTATCAGACAAAGGACTATTATCTACAATATATAAAGAACTTAAACAGACCAGCCTCCCTAAGTTTAAAGACCCAGTTCAAAAATGGGTATCTGAAACGAACAGACACCTCTCAGAGGCAGAAGTTAAAGCAGCTAAGAAACATATGAAGAAATGTTCAATATCATTGGTCATTCAAGAGATGCAAATGAAAACAACACTGAGATTTCATCTCACTCCACAAAGAATGGCCGCCATTACAAAATCAACCTACAATAAATGCTGGCGAGGCTGTGGGGAGAAAGGAACCCTTCTCCACTGTTGGTGGGATTGCAGACTTGTGCAACCTTTGTGGAGATATGTGTGGAGATTTCTCAGAAAACTAGGACTAGGGGTCCCATTTGACCCTGCCATCCTCCTGCTAGGAATATACCCAAAAGAATTTAGAAAATCACAGTGGAAAGATAGATGTACACCCTTGTTCATAGCAGCTCAGTTCGTGATAGCTCAGTCTTGGAAACAACCCAAATGCCCATCAACTGGAGACTGGATAAAGAAGATGTGGTTTTTTTTTATAAAATGGAGTACTGTTCTGCCATAAAGAATGACAAGATTGATTCATTTAGGTGGAAATGGATGCACCTGGAGGACACGCTAAGGAGTGAAATCAATAGAGCACAGATAAATAAATACCAGATCTCGTTGTAATGAGCACCGGTAGATGCAAATGAGCTCTAGTAGTATGACAATCTTTTCAGAGTGGGAAATTTCCAAGGGAAATTTGGTGTGGAGATGTAATGAGGGGAAGGAATAAATATGATTCTGAAAGAAAATAAAAGAGCATGTATATAGGGGGTGGGGAGGTATGGGTGGGTATATGGATAAAAATGAGAATTGACTGTGTCATATATTGGTACAAATTCCCCAATGTTATCTGTGAGTGTGAGATGTATGCAAAGTGTACCAATAAAGAATGCAATTAAAAAAGAAAACAATATCATAGAGTTTATGGACATATTTTTAAACTGCCACAGATGTATTAAGTTTGAAATAGCTATCAGCCATCTCAGTGGAGATGTCACGTAAACATTAAGTCTGTTTATCTAGGGCTCAAGAGAGAGGTGAGAAACAAAACTATAGGAGTTCTCTGCCTGGAGGTGGCATGAATACTGGGAACACTAATGGAACCTATGTGGGTTGTGAAGAAAATCCAGAAAAACTATGGATTTGGTTCCCTGGAGAGCCCACAAATCCTCTATTGCCATGGAAAGTGAGTTCCTTTGTGATCACCACATGCCTCCCAGTCATGCTTGGAATAGAATTCACCGTATCACACTGGAGAGGTTAAGACTCAGGCTGTATTCAAGGGGAAACTTTTGAAGTAAAAGTCAGTAAGAAGCCAGACACATGCAGCCCCAACTCTCAGCATCTCATAGAAAGGGGAGCTAGAGTGTAGTGATTTCTACAGACACAGTAGATTTGGACTCCAAGGAAGTGTAATAGTTAAGCATGATTGTTAAATTGGTTAGTTTGGGAGCCTGTTAGGGGATTAGTAAAGCACAGTTCTACAGAGTTTGATGTTTGAAGTGTTGGATTTCAGTCTTGCTTTGGTACTCCTCTTCTCTATGCCCCTCCCTTTTGGAATGGAAGAATTTATCCTTCACTATTGTATATTAGGATTATGAAATTTCATTTTAATTTTATAGAGATTCACAAGAAGGTAGCAAATGATCTGGGGAGAGTGAAGCCTGAGCCTTCCATGCAGGCATGGTTGGGCTTAGGATCTGTTTTCTAAGACTTAGGTATCATTTTCCTAACAAGAGGCACACAACAGTGAAAGGGAGTTCTGTAGACAGGACAGACATGCCAGGGAGAGCCAGGCCAAAGAACAGGTCATGATGACCCAGGGAAGATGATGGTGAAGGCCAGAGCTCCAGAGGCCCAACAGGCAAAGGTCTCATTAGACTGACAGGATTTTCTTGCCCAGGAACAAGACAAAAATAAGATTTAAAAAAGTGATAGATACTAGTACCTTCAAGTCCCTTTCATACTTTTCTAAAGACTGTCTTTGTTCTGTTTGTATTCATAATTTTAGAAGAGTTAAGTGTAGGCATTTTTTATTCTCAAGGAATAAAAGCCTTTAGGCAAGAAGTCCCCACAGCAAACCGCTCGGGGTTGAACAATTAGCTTTCCCAGCACCATTTGCTAAAGAGGCAGTCTTTCCTTCAACATATATTTTTGGCTTCTTTGTCAAAGATTAAGTAACTGAATATGTATAGAATTGTTTCTTCATTCTTCTTCTGTTCCACTGATCCACACATCTGCCTTTGGGCCAATAATATGCTGTTTTTATCTTTGTAGCCTTGTAGTACAATTTGAATTCAAGTTTCGTGATGCCTCCTGCTTTGTTCTTCTTGCTTTTGTTGTGCTGGCTCTCTCCTAGTTTGATATGTTTTCAGGTTGCTTTCTCTAGTTCTTTTAGGAACACTGTAGGTATTTAGATTAGAATCTTATTAAGTCGGTACATCAGTTTTAGAAGAATGACAATATTAATTCTGCCTATCCGGGAATTTGGAATATCTTTCAATTTTCCAGTGTCTTCTTAGATTTTATTTTGCAAAGTACTCTAGTTTTCTTTGTAGAGGTCTTTCACTGCTTTGGTTAGATTAATTCCTAGGTATTTAATTTTTCTTGATGATATTATGAATAAAATTATTTTCCTAATATCTGTATCAGTGATGTCATAATGGTGTATGGGAGCACTATCGATTTTTGTGTGTTGATTTTTAAAATCTTGCTTTACTGCTGAATTTGGGTATTAATTCCAGGAAACTTTTGGTAGAAATGTTTTGGTATTGTATGCTGCCAATAATGAAAAAGTGGCTTCTTCTTTTCCTATGTATGTATACATCTATCTATCTATCTATCTATCTATCTATCTATCTATCTATCATCTATCTATCTATCTATCTATCTATCTATCTATCTATCTATCTATCTATCTATCTTTTCTTTCTTTCTTTGTCCCAATTGTTCCGGGTAATTTTTTGAGGACTATAATAAGTGGAAGTGGTGATAGTGGGCGTTCTTGTCTTGTTCCTGGTGTTAGAGGGAAAGCTTTTCCCTCATTTTATATGAGATTGACTGCTGATTTGTTATAAATGGCTTTTATCAGATTGAGATAAGGTGTCTTCTACCTGGATATTTTTAAATTTTTTAAATGATGAATAGGAGTTGAATTTCGTCAAATGCTTTTCCTGAATCTATTTTGAGATCATGTGCTTTTTATCCTTGTTTTTGTTTATGTAGCATATTGCATTTATTGATTTGCATATGTTGAACTATTCTTGCAACCCTGAGATGAAAAATGCCTGCATGATGTGCGATCCTTTTGATGATTTTCCAATTACTTACTAAGGAATTTTGCATCTGTGTTCATTAGGATGTTGACTTATAGTTTTCTGTTTTAGTTGTATCTGTTTACTTTTGGAATCAGAGTTATGCTGGCTTCCAGAAATGATATAGGAGGCACTCCTTCTGTTTCAATTGTGTTAAAGAGTTTAAGGAGTATTGGTGTTATAATGTCTTTAAAGTTTTTGCAAAACTAAGCAGTGAATCTATCAGAGATTGGGCTTTTCTTAATTGGTAGATTTTTTTTTTTTTGAGACAGGGTCTTGCTTTGTAGTTCAGGCTGGCCCTGAGCTCACTATGTACCCCAGGCAAACCTTGAACTCAGCAATCCTCCTGCCTTTGCCTCCCGAGGGCTGGGATTTCAAGCATGAGCCACCACACCTGGCTGGTAGATGTTTCTTAAATTATTGTCTCAATGTCATTGCTTTTCAAATTGTTCAGAATTTTTATTTGCTTTTTAGATTGTTCATTACTTGTTTCATCACTTAGATTGTTCAGGTTTAATTTGTCTCACAGTAATTTGTCTAAAAATTTGTCCATTTTTTCAGGATTTTCCAGTTTGTTGGAATACTATTTTTCATGGCAATCACTGTCTTCTGAATTTTGATGGGTATGATTATCCTTGTGATAAATGCATTATGTGAGTCTTTTTATGTTTTCTTTTGATAAGTTTGGATAAGATGTTAGCCATTTTGTTTATTCTTTTGAAGAGTCAGCTCTTTGTTTTATTAATTCTCCTTTTTCTTTTCTTTTCTTTTCTTTTTTTTTGAGAGAGGGCCTCGCTTTATAGTTCAGGCTGGCCCTGAGCTCACTATATACCTCAGTTAAGCCTCGAACTCAGCATCCCTCCTGCCTCTGCCTCCTGAGTCCTGGGATTACAGGTGTGAGCCCAGCATTGTGGTATGTGGTACTGATTGCTGGTGGGCATGAGTCACCATGGCCAGTATTGTATGTGGTTATCAGGGATTGAACCAGGGAACTTGCACTTGCTAGACAGGTGCTGGAACCACTGAGCTAAATCTCCGACCCTGATTCTCCATTTTGTAAGGTCTCAATTTGCTTAATTTTCTCTCAGATCTTTATGATTTCCCTCCTTAGATTTGGTTTTGGTTTGGATTGCTATTGTTTTTGGAATATCCTGAGGCTTATCATTAGGTTATTTATTTAAGCTTGCTTTTTTATATTAGTATTGGTTGTAGTAAACTAGGGAGACAATGAAGACTGAGGTTAGAGTGGTTGCTGTGAGATATAAAGGAAAGGACAGAAATTGGATACATTAAGGAGAATGAGTGATATAACTAAGTAATGGATGAGAGAAGGAGCGAATATGTCTAAACAATGAGCTATGTTCCTTTCAGAGGATTTGATGGCCAGCAAAGAACTTCTTAGGTATGTCCCTGGCCATGTTCACTCTGATGATGCAGTACCTCATTGTGGCAGGGAGGCTGGTATGGGAATGGGTTGATGAACGCTCTTACATTCCCTGAGACGTGGATGATGTGTGGATACACCATAATGAAAAACCCTGGAAACAAATCTTCAATGATGTAGATTGTCTTCTGAGGGTTGGGTTCTGCAGGATGGAGGCCTGACTCCTGGCTCCATGCTTGGGTATAGGTTGTGGCTTTTGGTCTTCTTTATTTCTTGATTCCTCCCCCAAATAAATGCACAGAAACAAGACAGTAGGAGTCATTCCCTGGCTGATAGTGGCTGGTCATTACTGGTTCCACAGAGGGGTAAGTAAATGGGAGTCTCTACCTGCCCTGAATCTAGAGGATGTTAGTGTCCCTGTGACAGAACAGATCTGTGGTTCATCTCTTCACACATCCCTGTCTAATGCCCATCCTGTTACTCTAGCAGTGAGCTTCTGCCATTAGACTCTCATTTTCCAGGAAGTAAAATAAAATGGCAGGTAGAGCAGGTGGTTTGGGCTCAGATCTGTGTGGGAACCAGGGGAAGGGAATGTAACTAGAACCTTTTATTAGATTTTAGTCTCTTGTGAGTTGGTGGCACACGGTGAAATAATAATTAATAAGTAGGCAGAAATGAGGTTTAGAGAGGCTAAGTTTGGGCCTGATTTATGTTACTCTGGGTAGTAAAAGACCCCAAGCCCCAGCTTACCACACCTTTTATTTAGCACCTCTTGAGTAATAGAATGTAACAGCCCTGTGGACAGAGCAAACACCTCTAATAGTTTTAGAGACATTATGCAGATGAAGATCTTGCTGGGTAGGGCAGACACCAGTAATGGAGTAGTTTATCCTTGAAGCTTTACAGTATGTGGGACGACCAGAGTCTTTGTTGTTAACAAAGGTGATGGGGTGTTGAGTCTAGTCTGTCTGTACTAGGAAGGCCTGATCAATTTTGACCTTCCAATTATTTTTCCCAAAACATGTTTCCAACATATCTGGATTTGAATCTGAATTAAATCTCCAGATTTATTTGCCTAGGCAGTGCATAAATCTATTAAAGCACCTCTGAAAAATAAGACAATAATATGGCACATAATATGTACTTATGTGATAATTAGTCTTTCCTGCTTTGAAGATTTAGAGGATGGGATATTAGAGAGTAGCTTTAGTCTCCCAGTCAGGCTCAGCCTGGTGTCTGTCTCTGGATGGGGCTCATGTGGCTGTCAGGAGCTGAAACCAGAAGCACATGGAACACACAGTGGCCATGCTGCAGGCTCAGGGGCTGAAGGTAGGGTGTAGGGAAGGCTAAGGCTCAGGAGCAGCTGGTGGCCACAGTGAGTGACTGAAGGTAGAAGGAGGAACCATGACTATTGAAAAGCCATAACTTGCCCCAGTACCCCAGAATGAGGATTAGGGTCAGCCATATGCTTAGTCACTCTAGAGGTTCATGATCCATCTGTACAGATCTACAAGTCTGGGCAAAAAGGTATTTTCAGTTTGATTCAGGAAATAGTTTTCCGTTCTTATGGAAGTCGTTTTCCTTCTTCTAGATTGGACCAGGGCAGGATCCCAGGGGTATCAAACAGAATTTACCTCCTCTTGCAACATCCTTTTTTTTTTTTTTTTCCAGTATCAGGGGATTGAACTTGGCCCCTCTGCTTCCAAGGTAGGCTCGGTACCACTTGAGCTAAATCCCGGACCATAACCTTTTATACCCCCCGACCCTGCTTCTCTATGTCCCTTTCTCATGTCACCATGGGGCATGAACTTCCTGGTATGCGTGGCGAGTCAGTGCTTTGGTGGGAAGTCTGCCCCGGGGAGCTGTGGGCAGGTTTGGGACAAGCAGGTCCTGGGGAGCCTGGAGCTCTGAGGTTCTGCCCAGCTGTCATCTCTACTCACACACCTGCATATATTTTCTGCTGCCATGCTCCTGCTTCCACTGGGCAAAGTGGCACTGAAAAGCTTCTCTACCTTAGCCCTGTGCCAATCCTGAATCAAGATACACCCAGTTCTGGCCCAGATTCTTTCTGACTTAGTGTCTAAGGCTGCCACAGTCTGGACCCATGGATACCGTGTGACCTTTCAGTCTGGCTGCCCCAGTGTGCCCACTCTGGGCTCTTACAGGGACAGCTCAGCTGTCCAGAGACACAGCCAACAGAAGCCACCCTCATCTCAACCTGCCATCCTGGCAGGAGTCGCTTGGCGCTCCAGGCTCCTACTGCTTCTGCAGAGTCCCTCCCTGCCCTTGTTTTCCTGCCAGCCTCACTAGGTTTAGGTGTTTTTGGCCTCCTTGATACTGAGGGCAGAGAATGGCCCTGCAGTCTGGTCTTCATAACCCAGCTCTCCCCTCTCCTGACTTACCTCTAGGTGGGTGGCACTGCCCAAGTTGCCTCTGGCTTTCCTAGTAAACTCAGAATTTAGCACTCACCCTTAAAGAGTGCCCCAAGGGGATCTAGTGTTTACCACGGATCCTCACCTCTACTCATTAGAGCAGACGCTCAAGTAACGGCTTTCCTAACATCTTCCCAGACACTGTTTTCACTGACCTGCTTTCCTGCATGGTGCTGTGCTTGTGGGGGGCTGTGTAGTGAGCGACACCGAGCAGGCTGCTAAACCAAGTATTTCCATATTCCCGGAAGGAAGGAATTCTTTCTGGTCCTTTCTTCTGTACAACTCTGAGGTTACACAGAGACTGGCAGCACGGATTCCCTGGCTCCTCCCCAGAGCCACCGGCTCTCAGACACTGTCTGTCCCCTCCCCTCCACTCTGGATTCAAACCCTGGGCATGAATGTGAAGGGCCTGAGCTGCTGCTGCCCACATGAAGAAGAGAAATGGGGGGGGGGTGCTGAGTTGTTCTGTTTCTCCAATGGGATATTTATGGAAAGAATCCCAGAAGTGGACTAACTGGAAGAACAGTGAGAAGGAATATTCTCCAGTACCAGTAATCCTGAGTGTCATTTATTTCATGTTCTTTGTTCCCCAGGAGGTGGAATGAAAACAAGGAAAGGGAATATATGGAGGACACATAGCCAGTAGACTCCAAACCCACACGAATCTCCTATCACTTCTGACCTTCTCTCCTCTGGGACTAGAAGGACAGTGGCAGCTGGAAGAGACGGGGCCAGCATGGCACAATCTCAAGTCCCTGACCCTTGAAGAGGTCAGGAGAAACTTCCTTAGTCTCTCGTGGTGGAGTCACTTCCCACATTTATCTTGTCAAGCCAAAGGCCAATTACCACCCTGGCTTTAGAGTTAAGTTTAAAAGCCAGGTTACTCTCGGGCTGGAGATTTAGCTCAGTGATTCCAATGCCTGCCTTGCAAGTGCAAGATCCTGAGTTTGATCCTGGTAACCACATACAATGCTGGGCATGGTGACTCACACCCACCAGCCATCAATACCACATACCACAGTGCTGGGCGTGGTGGCTCATGCCTTTAATCCCAGCATTCAGGAGGCAGAGGCAGGAGGATTGCTGAGTTCCAGGCTTGCCTGGGCTACATAGTGAGTGGAGGGCCAGCCTGAACTACAAAATGAGACCCTGTCTCAAAAAAAAAAAAAAAAAAAAAAGAAAGAAACCCAGGTTACTCTGATCCCCCCCCCCCATTCTGGTAGTACCTTGGTGGTGACATCTCTGACCTCAGACTGGTGGCTACAATGTCAGGCCTGGGATCGATACATCTATCATCTATCTATCTGTCATCTATCTATTTCTCTTTTGAGTCAGTGTCTCACTATGTGGTTTAGCCTGTCCTTGAATTTACTGTGTAACCCAGACTTGTCCTTGAACTTGTAGTGCAGGCTGTACTTGAATTCACAGTGATCCTTTTGCCTCAGCCTCCCAAGTGCCAGGATCATAGGCGTGTGCCACCACATGCAGCTCCTTCTTCCTGCTTTCTGAGCCAGGTCTGGAAATACTCTTTCATGAATATTTTTATGAGGCATGATGAAAAATGTACAGTGAATGCTGCAGTTGTCTGTCATCCAACAGGAAGTCAGGCTTATAAAAACACCATCCACTTTGTTCCCTGCACTTGGCACCATATGACTTCTGGCTTTTCCCCGAAGTCAAAATGACAGTGAAAGGTAAATGTTTTGAATCAACTCATGATGTTGAGACAGGCACAAGAGTGTGAGTAAAGACATCATCCAGAAAGACTTCCAGAATGGTTTCAGAAAGTGGCAAGAACAGTGGAATAAGTAGGTTTGAAGGAAGATAAAGTATTTTGAAGGACTTAATGACATGCCTTTCATTGAAATACATTTTTATTTTTTTGAGACAGGGTCTCGCTTTGTAGTTCAGGCTGGCCCTGAGTTCACTATGTAGCGCAGGCAAGCCTCGAACTCAGCAACCCTCCTGTCTCTTCCTCCTGAGTGCTGGGATTACAGGTATGAGTCACCACGCCCAGCATTGTATGTGGTTACCGGGATGGAACTCAGGACTTTGCGCTTGCTTGCGAGGCAGGCGCCAGACCCACTGAGGTAAATCTCTAGCCCGATATCACCATATTTGATCATACTTCATACCCACATCCTGTCCCTATGTAAACTTACACTGAAAGCTTTTATTTCATTTAGATCCAATGACTCCTGGGCCATATAAGCTCACATGGGTTGTTCACTTACTCTAAAAACAAGATGGAGCTGAAGTCCAGTCCATGCTCTGCTTGCCAAACCATGAACTCTGGAATTAGTTCTCCTCAGTTGATTACCCCTAGGCAACAATGACCCTCTGAATTTCTTCAGTTTGAAGATAACCAGCTGTGCAAAATTCCTACATTACCCTGAAGCAATAAGGAGGTGATACCATTTGCCTTCATGAAGTCAGGCTCCAATGGGAACTGTATAAACTCAGAAGATTTTTTTTTTTTGAGACAGGGTCTCGCTTTGTAGTTTGGGCTGGCTCTCAGCTCACTATGTAGCCCAGGCAAGCCTTGAACTCAGCAATACTCCTGTCTCTGCCTCCCGAGTGCTGGGATTACAGGCGTGAGCCACCACACCCGGCACTGTGGTATGTGGTATTGATTGCTGGTGGGTGTGAGTCTCCACGCCCAGCATTGTATGTGGTTTCCGGGGATCGAACTCAGGACCTTTACGCTTACAAGACACAGGCGCCGGAACCACTGAGCAAATCCTCCGGCCCAGAAGAAAAAATTTTTGAAGTTCACACCAGGGGGCGCTGTAGACTATCAGTGTCCCTACATACCATCTCTGTGCCTGTGCTGCACAGGACTCAGTGTCAAACCAAGGACATGGAGGCCTGGAGATCTCAGGTGACTTGCTCAAGCATGGCCAGTTCGTGGCAGATCAGGGATCTGGCCTTGGGTTTCCTTCACCCTGTTCTCTGATTTTGTACTCTAGGCACTTCTCTCTGGGTCAGGAATGGCAACCCTCTGCCTTCCCGATTTTTTTAATTGTTTGCCAACTTTTTAAAATTAATTTTTATCTTTATTGGTACACTGTATATACACATCGCGATCTCACTCAATATTGGGAATTTGTACCAGTATATGACACAACTTAATTCTCATTTTCCCCGTTTCTTTACCCACCCCACAACACCCCACCCCCTAAGTACAAAAGCTTTGTTTCCCTTTTTTTTTTTTTTTTTTTTTTTTTTTTTTTTTTTTTTTTTTTTTTTTTTTTTTTTTTTTTTTT
>PVIC010027860.1:0-23583 GCA_004025085.1 Thryonomys swinderianus
TCCACCTGTCTCTGCCTCCCGAGTGCTGGGATTACAGGCGTGAGCCACCACACCGGGCACTGTGGTATGTGGCATTGATTGCTGGTGGGCGTGAGTCTCCAGGCCCAGCATTGTATGTGGTTACTGGGGATTGAACTCAGGGCCTTGCAGTTGCAAGGCAGGCGCTGGAACCACTGAGCTAACCCTCTGGCCCAATGTGATACATTTTTATGGAAGGAGGAAAGATGGTCTCAGAGATTATTGGTTGTGGAATTTTGGAACTAGAAGAGATTTTAGGGAGAATCTTGTTTACAGTTGGGGAGTTGTGACGACCAACATGGCTAACAGTACTCGCACATTTGTCCTACACAGCAGTAAAATTTGGTTGCTAATATTAAGAATGGGAGATTTCCTGTGAAAATGTGTACCTAACTCTTGAAAAATCAGATTATCTGCTAACTGGCTCTACATGATAATGACTGCCTGGAATTGATAGGCCACTGGCCACAAGCTTTTCAGTTTGGCAGTCCTAGTCAGGCCCCCAACCTTGTGAGAGCAGATGTCTTTTGCAAGTTGTTATTGTACACATATTCTGCACTGCAGTGCCTCCCTTACCCCTTCTTTAACGAAGTTAAGTATTGTTGGGGATATACCTCAGTTGTAGAAAACGTACCTGACATTTGCTTGCTCAATCCCCAGCACTGCCCACTTTTCAGACAATTTTTTTTAAAAACTCAAAATTAGGAAAACAAAAGACCCAGAAGGCTATTTTAAAAAATAAATGAAAGTGGATATTTCTTTGGGAAAGCAAATTATTATATATTACACTTGCTTAATAATTAATGATAGGCCAGAAAGACGTGGCCCACATCTGTAATCCCAGCATACAGGAGGATTGCTATGTGTTAGATTTGCTGGCTGGGCCTGCATAGAGTTCAAGGACAGTTTAAATTGCCTAGTAAGACTTTGTTTTAAGAAACAAAACAGGGCCAGAGATTTAGCTCAGTGGTTCTGGTGCCTGCCTCACAAGCATAAGGTCCTGAGTTCGATCCTGGTAACCATGTACAATGCTGGGCATGGTGACTCACACCCACCAGCAATCAATACCACATACCACAGTGCTGGATGTGGTGGCTCACGCCTGTAATACCAGCACTCAGGAGGCAGAGACCCGAGGATTAATGAGTTCCAGGCTTGCCCTGGCTACATAGTGAGCTCTGGGCCAGCCTAAACTACAAAGCGAGACCCTGTCTCAAAAAAACAAAACAAAACAGCCGGGTGTGGTGGCTCACACCTGTAATCCCAGCACTCAGGAGGTACAGGCAGGAGGATTGCTGAGTTCGAGGCTTGCCTGGACTACATAGTGAGCTCAGAGCCAGCCTGAACTACAAAGCGAGACCCTGTCTCAAAAAGGAAAAACAAAACAAAACAAAAAAGTAACAAAACAAAATGACAAGTGTTAATTAAATGTTCACTTGCAGCTATCTTTACTTGCTACTACTTCTTGACTCCCTTCCTCTACAGTCCTGAAAGGTTCTCTGTGTTATTTCTGTTAAAGCAAAGTATGTGAAATGTTAGGATACAGGATCCATGGGGCAAATTATTTCCTCTAAAATGTCTTACCTGTGACATTTGAGCTGTCAGGCAGCCCTATAGTATAGTGATGTGGAGCATTTTACTGACTTGAATTGATCAGTAGAGTGAACAAATAAACTTTTTACTTATTTATTTATTTTTTATTTTATTAAAAAAAATTTTGTTTTGAGACAGGGTCTTGCTTTGTAGTTCAGGCTGGCCCTGAGCTCACTATGTAGCCCAGGAAAGCCTGGAACTCGGCAATCCTCCTGCCTCTGCCTCCCAAATGCTGGGATTACAGGCATGAGCCACCATGCTTGACACTGTGGTATATGGTACTGATTGCTGATGGGTGTGAGTCACCATGCCCATTATTGTTGTATGGGGTCACCAGGGATTGACCTGGGACCTCGTGCTTGCTAGGCAAGCAGAGGAACCACTGAGCTAAATCTCCGGCCCTGGACAAATAAACTTTAAAGACCAAAATACAGGCCTGACATAGGTACCAGAATGCATGTAGACTGCAAATTTGCCCACCTGCAATGAAAATAATTCCCCAGAAACTGTGTTGTTTACCAGATTTGGTGCTGAAAACACTGAGCTAAATCCCCAGCCCAAATTTAATTGGCTCCTGTTTTTTTCTTTTTTTTTTTTGAGACAGTGTCTTACTTTGTAGTTCAGGCTTGCCCTGAGCTCACTCTGTAGCCCAAGCAAGTCTAGAACTCAGCAGTCCTCCTTCCTCTGCCTCCTGAGTGCTGGGATTACAGGCATGAGCCACTATGCCCGGCATTGTAGTACGTGGTACTGATTGCTGGTGGGCATGTGTTACCATGCCTGGTATTGTAGTATGCGGTTATCGGGGGTTGAACCAGGGACCTTGCACTTGCTGGGCAGGCAGAAGAACCACTGAGCTAAATCTCCAACCCTATTGTAGTTTTTTCTGATAATTGTTTAGTCACAATATGATGATGAAAATTTGGGAATTTAACGTCAATACCAAATTGTTTCTTTCCTTCTCCTTCGATTTAAATCTAGAATCACAGCATTTCAGTGTCATTTCTCTTTAGCCTCTTTTTAGTCTAAGAGAATTTCTCAATATTTGTTCTTGGTAGCATTAACATTTTTTTTTTAATAATTTTTGAGACAGGGTCTCACTTTGTAGTTCAGGCTGGCCCTGAGCTCACTGTGTGGAACTGAGCAATCCTCCTGTCTCTGCCTCCTGAGTGCTGGGATTACAGGGGTGAGCCACCACACCCAGCATTGTGGTGTGTGGCACTGATTGCTGGTAGGTGTGAGTCACCACTCCCGGTATTGTATGTGGTTACTGGGGATTGAACCTGGGACCTTGCACTTCTTAAGCAGGCACTGGAACCACTGAACTAAATCCCCAACCCAAGCATTATGTTTTAGTACAAGAAAACAAGATACTCTCTAAGAATAGATTAAAAAATTGAGGTATACTTTTTTTTTTTTTTGAGACAGGGTCTCGCTTTGTAGTTCAGGCTGGCCCTGAGCTCACTATGGTGCCCAGGCAAGCTGCCGCGAACTCAGCAATCCTCTTGTCTCTGCCTCCCGAGTGCTGGGATTACAGGCGTGAGCCACCACTTCCGGCATTGTGGTATGTGGTGTTGATTATTGGTGGGCGTGTCTCCACTCCCAGCATTATATGTGGTCACTGGGGATCGAACTCAGGACCTTGCGCTTGCGAGGCAGGCACCAGAACCACTGAGCTAACCCTCCGGCCCTTGAGGTATACTTTTTAGGTAATGACAGTAGCTTGGGTTTTGTGGAATAAGAAGAATCAAAAACTTCCCGAGAAACCTTTCATTCACGTTAGCTTTTCATCCTGGGTGGATAAACTGGAAATGTCTTGTTGTCAGAGAAGTACAGAGGGAAAAGTTTTGTGTGCTTGAGAATGGCCTTCTGTAGTACCCTTAGTGTAAATTTGAAAGTGATTGTAAGATGTAAATTTCTTGTGTCCTTGTGTGTGGGGTAATTAGAATAATTTCATCTTATGGTGGGGGACAACAGCTTTGCTGTTATAAAAATGTTTACATGTGAGAAGTTTTATTATGTAGTTCATGTTGTGTTTGATATTTACATGACTGTGGCTTTTTGTTTCTCTCTCAGCAATGACTGCCGTTCACACTGGCAACATAAATTTCAAATGGGACCCTAAGAGTCTAGAGATCAGGACTCTGGCAGTTGAAAGACTGTTGGAGCCTCTTGTTACACAGGTAAGAATCTGAAAATACAAACACATAATTGTTGCAACATGATTATGTAGCAATAGGCTGGGTTGGGTTATTAACACAAGACCCTGGTTAAAGTCTTAATTTGAGTAGTTGAATTTTGATTGATAGTACTTAGATGATTTGGTTCCACTAGAAACTGAATATGGATATATGAGATAATTTAATCCTTTGGAGCACATTTGTTGCCATTTTCTTTTGTCTAATTGCCAGTAGTATAGGTTGTGGTGTGTAGCACATCTTCTCAAATGTTTCACCCTTCTTTTAGGGGAAACCGAAGGTTGGGATGTGGACCCTTGGTTGTTAAGGTTCTTCAATCAACCTAATGTCTTTTTCATCGTGTAGACTTAATTAGCAGTTCGAAGGTGTAGGTTGCATATGCTGTATTACAAATACATGCATTGTAATGTGGCATTTGTTACAAATAGCTGTGTATTTTTAGTTTTGGCATAATTTGAGAGAAAGTGACTGAAAGATATATTTTTATTTGCTATCTTTAAAAAATTTCATCTTAACTCAAATGTAAATTAGTATTTTATATATCTATATGTAGGAGTATATAGTTAAAACTCTGGAATGTCTGAATGTTTACTCTCTTGGACCCCATGTACCATAAGCCTTCAGGAGGTCTTTTATTTGGCAAATGTACACTGTAACAAATCTTAATCATTGTCAACCTTCATATCATCTGGTATTATGCTTATTAGTGATGGTTAATATTCTGGGACCTGAAGCACCATCACAGCAGGCTTCTTTTGGCAGTCATTTTTTTTCTTTATTAAGGGCCTTTAAATTGGTGAGACTTGTGTGACTAAACTAAACATAGACTGGAGAGGCAAGTCATCTTAAAACATTTTGCAAAGATTAATGGTGTTACTGGGAGTTCTAAAAGTGCTTCATCAAAGAAATGATACCAGGTTCTAGGGTTCACAGTTCTCCTAGAGTTAGATTCTGGATTCTTCTTGCCTCAGACAAAGATCGGAATGAAAGGAGCAAAAAGCAGTGACAAAGTTTATTTGGAAAAATAAAATTGAATGGCCAGAGAGAGACCAGTTCTCAGAGCCGCCTTGGAATGAGTAAAAGAAGAAAAAGCAAGAAGAAACTACACCCTAGAGGAAGCAGGGTAGTCTGTTGTGAGGAAAGCCAGGACAGCAAGCTCTTTCTGTTGTCTGTGTCCTTTTCTACTGTCCAGATCTCAAGGAAATCTGTGCAAACTTGTATGTAGGGGTCCTGAGAGGTGGTGCAAGACCCCGCACTACAGGCTGAGGTCAGGTCTTGGCCATCTGATTGAAAACTGACTTAGGTTCTCCCAAGAAGTCCACATGCAGGGTTTTGGAAACTGCAGTATGTGTGTTTTGGATCTTTAGTTTTTTGAGATGGGGTATCACGATGTAGCTCAGCCTGTCCTTGAACTCACAGCAATCCTCCTGTCTCTGCGTGAGCTACCAATGCCCGGCATTGTGCTATGTGGTACCAGGGATCAACTCAGGACCTTGGGCTTGCCAACTAGCCCCTGGAATCACTGAGCTAAAGCCCTACCCCTTGGGGATTTTGTAATTAATAGGTCACACCTACTTCCCCAATCAGTTTTGTCTGTCCCTGATCTATGTCATTAGAAATAACAAAATGTGACCCTTAAGGCGAATCTCTAAAGTCATTGTTAACATTTTTCTGGAACTTCTTGGTGACACATAATAAAGACATCTAATTTTTCTCTAAGGAGACAGGGTCTCGCTTTGTAGTTCTGGCTGGCTCTGAGCTCACTGTGTAGCTCAGGCAAGCCTTGAACTCAGCAGTCCTCCTGCCTCTGCCTTCCAAGTGCTGGGATGACAGGCTTGAGCCACCAAGCCTGGCATTTGTGGTGTGTGGTACTGATTGTCGGTGGGCATGAGCCACTACGTCCCGTATTGTATGTGGTTACTGGGGATCAAACCAGGGACCTTGTGCTTGCTAAGCAGGCGCTGGAACCACTGAGCTAAATCTCCAGTCCCTTTCTCTAATCTTTTAAATTTGTAAAATCAAACTAAAAGCCTAATGATATTTGAGTGATTATTATAAATATATTTATTATTATATTTGTTACACATTGAGAAAGCTAAATTATTTCAGCAACTAGGATACACCGCAATAATATCCAATTTAGTTTCCAAAATAAGATTTGAAGAATTATGCTTAGCAGAATCTTTTAAATGTGATGTTTCATTATGTATAACTTACTTTTGGTACCTTTAAAGATGCTAGTTTTTCTGTTATTTTTAATGACTACAGCTTATTTACTTTTTAAATGAAACTTGTAGGTAACAACCCTGGTCAACACCAATAGCAAGGGGCCCTCTAATAAAAAGAGAGGTCGTTCTAAGAAGGCTCATGTTTTGGCTGCATCTGTTGAACAAGCAACTGAAAATTTTTTGGAGAAGGGGGATAAAATTGCAAAGGAGAGTCAGTTTCTCAAGGAGGAGCTTGTGGCTGCTGTGGAAGATGTTCGAAAACAAGGTAGGTTAAGATCACTTTTTATATAAAGAGAAGCATGCCTTTCTGAAAAAACCCATCTTTTTTTTTTTTTTTTTTTTGAGACAGGGTCTCACTGTGTAGTTCAGGCTGGCCTCAAACTAATGGCCATCCTCCTGCCTCTGTCTCTGCCTCCTGAATGGTAGGATTACAGGTGTGAGTCACCATGCCCAGCTTGTTTAGTAACATTTTAATCAGGAGAGTTACTTATAAAGAAATACAATATATTTTTGTAGAGAATGTGAATATACATCTGTTGGGTGTTTCAAGAGACAGTTAAGTTAGAAATGTAATACAACTTGATAGGAAATTAATAAGACAGAAATTTATCTTTAATTCTATGTGATACCTTCTTTTACTTCATGCTGGATATAAGGGGGTAGTAAAATGGAGAAAAATCTAGCCTGATAATAGTCATTATTTTGAAAATGGTCTAGAATATGTTCCATTCTGTCACATTGGTTTGTTAAACCAGTCAAATTTATACTGGCTTGAGTTTAACCTAAGTAAATCAGGGTTTAAGGCAGCTGTGGTAGGCCATGCCTGTAATCCCTGTGTTTGGGAAGCCTAGGTGGGAGATCATTAGTCCAGACTATGTAGCTCTTCCAAGGCCGCCTGAACTATAATGGGAGACTCTGCCTGCCCCCCAAAATAAGTAAAAATCTAGGTTTAAAAGAAATCATGTTTTGAGACACTTGTTCTTTTTTTTGATACTCAAGACCTTTCGAGGCAGGGTGATGCCATTGAGCTAAATTCCCAAGCCAATAAAATGATTATTAATCCATAGTTTACCAGTAATTACCATCAGAAAAATTATCATAATTGCTATAAGATTGAAAAGAAGACTTGAAATCTGTAAGATAAACGTCTTTCCTCTCTTCTTCTCCACTTCTTCCTCCATCCCCTTCATCCTTCTTGTTTGTTTTTCTAGAGATTCTTACCTGTTGCCCACGGTGCCCTTGAACTTGTGACTCTCTGTGACTGTACTGCCATGTCTGACTTAACCTGTAGTTTTTCGTTAGACTTGCCTTCTAATAGGAAGACTTCAACAAAGATACAGGTTTTTGAAGGGATTGGATGTCGGCTGAGGTGTATCATGTAGGTATTATAGACAGGTACTTTATTTCTCCTTAGGAGAACCTTATTGATTACCCTGCACCTGGCTACAAAGTGCAGTCTCCTGTCAGATTCATCCCTGCAGTAGTACCCAACCGCACATTTCCATTTGGTGTTCTGAATCTGTGAACTAGAAACTTTACGTAGTGAATAGTTTTTCTCAGTTTTCAGGCAGAAGACAAATATTCCTCATACCAAGCATGACATTATTAAAATTCTGTATTATGAGTGAGGTGAGTATATTAGTTTGCTAGGGTTCTCATAACAAATTACTTAACAACAAATAAGGTGGTTTAGAACAATAAAAATTTATTCTCTTGTAGTTCTGGGTCATGATCTCGGAGTCACTCTAAGCCAGTACAGTGGATCTTTAGTTTATATTAAACTATTTAATGGTCCAGTTTATGCTATTTTGAGCTTCCTGTGGAAATCATATTTGCTCTTAATTTATTGCCCTCAATGGAAAAGTTGTGCTTCCCAACCCTTCTTGTAATCTGTGGTGAAACTTACAATTATAGTAACAGATGAGTTTAGTTGAGGTCTTCATTGAGTGTAGTCACTAAGACATTTAATTATTCTAGGTAACTTTTTTTTTTTTTGATTCTAAGGATCAAACTTAGGACCTTGTGCTTGGCAGGCAGGTGCAGAACCACTGAGGTACATCCCCAGTCTGTTGTAGGTAACTTTTAATTTCACTTTGTGTTTCACATTTCAGATGTTTCTCTGAAGCAAATCCATAACAAGTATGGTGCAATACATAACTTCCTTCAAAACACCCCCATTTAAAAAAATTAACTTGAGACAAGGGTCTCACGAGGTAGCCTAAGGTAGCTTTGAACTCACTGCATAGTTTAGGCAGACCAGGACTCAACTTTGATTGTCCTGTGGCAGTCTCCTAACTGGTGAGATTATAGGCATGTACCACCACACCTGGCACCCCTACAACATCGACTGTGTATCTGGATTTGTCTTGATACTTTTGTTTGTATGTTTCTGAATCATAAAGAATCGTCTCCTCTAGTCTAGCTTTGCAGTTACTTATATCATGATATATTTATCATATCTTGCCTTCTCTTTAGGAAAAATAAAAGCCCCAAATACAAATGTAACTGTCTCCCACCATCACCGTTGCATTAGATATGGAAAAACTGAAATTCATCCTTTTGTCTTTTCTTTTAAGACGGATCTTGCTAGTCTAGGAGTGCTAGGATTGCAGGTATTCACCACCATGATGAGACAGCAAACTTTTTGGTAAAAAGCCAGATAGTATTTATCTGTGTCAGATATTTTACCTTTACTAGCCATAAGGTCTCCCTTGAAACTATTCAGCTCTTCTACTGTGTTGTGAAAGCAGAGGAATGCTGTATATAAATAAAAGTATATAGCTGTATATATAGCTTCTAAATTATTTACAAGTATATTGCTTCTAAACTTATTTATAAAAAGAAGAAGTGAGCCAGGTTTGATTTATAGGCTATAGTTTTCTAACCCCCAATCTAGGGTTTTTTCAGGCTGTTAAAAGTGTATTTTTTCATATATCTATTTATAACACCTATGAGTCAAGAATGAGACCTGGGGCCAGAAATTTAGCTGTCCTGCAAGTACAAGGCCCTGAGTTCGATCCCAGTAACCACATACAATGCTGGGAGTGGTGACTCACTCCCACCAGCAATCAATACTACATACCACAGTGCTGGGTGTGGTGGCTCATGCCTGTAGTAATCCTAGCACTCGGGAGGCAGAGACAGGAGGCTTGCTGAGTTTGAGGCTTGCCTGGACTACATAGTGAGCTCAGAGCCAGCCTGAACTACAAAGCGAGACCCTGTCTAAAAAAAGAATGAGACCTGTATATTTGGTTTTATACATGCCCTCTGTGCTTTTGGTGCAATATATATATTGTGGGTTCACCAAAACATCAGTAAATGTTCTAAATGTGATGAAAACACTGTTTACTTAAAACATGATCATTTTACCTCAGTGTTAATGGAATTGGCAAGTGAGCCTCTTTGGTGAATAGGAACCACTCATCAGTTGCCTGGCATCTAAATCCCTGTAAAATGTAGGAGTTATGCACTAGTTATTGAGTTTTACATGCGCTGAAGCATACCCACTCCTCTTAAATGTACTTTTTCCTCCGAGACACTGCTCACCTTTTATAGCTCCCCATTTTGACTAGGTGGTTCTTTTTTTTGCAATATTGGGGATTGAACTCAGGAGCTTGCACTTGTGCAAGGCAGGCATGGTGCCACTGAGCTAAATCCCTGGCCCTTAACTAGATTGTTCTTAATCTATACTTTTTCTGCTTAGTTCTTATCATAATGGTAAGTAAATGGGTTATCTTCTCTTTTATAAGCTCTAGCAAGGACGGCTTCTTTGGTAGTCTGGTGGTCCCTTTCTGACACTTTAATATAGTATCTGGACTGCAGTAGACACTTAAATACTCAAGGTAGTTAAACTACTCTTCAGGAAGACAGTGTGACAAAGGTTTTTTTCTCTAATGTAAAAATTGTTCTACTTAGTAAGGGTGGAGAATCTTATTTTTTTTTTTAAAGTTGTCTTTTTTTTTTTTTTTAAATGCTCATACCAGTGGTGGCTAACCTATGGCACATGTGCTATAGCTGGCTGTTTGTTAGCGTTGAAAGCCATCAGTGCCCTGTACTATAAAATTCATTCCCTGAGAGTAAAAATTCAGTGGTTTTTAGGATATTCTCAGAGTTGTGCAATGAGCATTGCTGTCTAATTCTAGAACATTTTTATCATTCCTAGAAGAGTCCTTGTGGTTTTTAGAAGTTACTCCCCGTGCATATGTATTTCAGCAGTACATAAAGAGTAGAAGCTGCCTGTTTAGAATCTAAATGTATTTTATGAGTCCTTGATTAATGTTCTGACCAGAAAGAACATGTCCTTAGCTGAATAGGGGATGTACTTCCATTGGTGGGACAAAATAGTTGGAATCCACACTTAAAGGACAAGTGGTTTATTTGGCTCATAGTTTTCAGTGGGTTCAAACCATGGTTGGCTGACTCCAGGGCAGAAATGGCTTGCTTACCACATTGCGGCTTGGAAGGACAGCAAGAGAAGAAGCTACTTACAAGAATATTCCCTTCCAGTTCACTCTGTCAGGTGACTTGTCTCTTCTTACCAGGCTCCGTCTCCAAATACATGAGAACTTGGCAGGGGCCATTTTAGTTGTTTGCTTTCTCTCTCCCTTCCTCTCTCCCTCTCCCTCTCTTACTCCCCCTTCTCACTGATTGATTAATTGATTGTACCAGGGATCGAATTCTGAATATAGCACTTGTGAGACAGGTGTCAGAACCACTGGGCTAATTTCTTGGCCCCAGGGGCATTTTAGATCTAGACCATAACATTCCTCTCCTGGTCCCCAAAAGGACCATATCCATTTCATTATGTAAAGTGAATTTAGTTCATCTCTAATAGTCTCCAGGATCTTAATAGTTCCAGTATTGCTGCAAAGTTCCAAGTCTCAAGTGTTCTCTGAGACTTGGGGCAAATTCTTAGCTTGAGCCCAGGTAAAAAGTAAAACAAATACTTCCAATATATATGGCACAGTGTAAACAGTCCCATTCTAAAAGGAAAGAATGGAATACAACACAAAGGAATAGCACTGAAGGAAGACTGAAACCTTGTAAATATTAAATCCAGTAGGTCCATGTCCAGCACTTGGGTACATAGTAGCAAGGTGTGAACCCCAAATGGCTTGGTCAGTCCTAATCCTTTGGCCTTGCTGGTTGAAGCCCACATGACCTTTTTTTTGGGCTGGCTCCTCTCAGTGCCTGAGGCTTTTCTTGGCACGTGTTCCATGTTTCTGTCATTTCCCAACTTGCTGAGTATTCAGTACATCTTTGGTTTTACTCATGGCTTTTTTTTTGCTTTTTTTGGAGACAGGGTCTTGCGTTGTAGTTCAGGCTGGCCCTGAGCTCACTATGGTGCCCAGGCAAGCCGCCGCGAACTCAGCAATCCTCCCGTCTCTGCCTCCCGAGCGCTGGGATTACAGGCGTGAGCCACCACGCCCAGCATTATATGTGGTAACCGGGGATCGAACTCAGGTCCTTATGCTTGTGAGGCAGGCGCCGGAACCACTGAGCTAACCCTCCGGCCCACTCATGGCTTTTTGTATTACTCTCTCAAGGGTTCTTGGTTCTGTGACACTGTCAAACATTTTTCCTGAACTCTACTTCTAAAGTCTGTGTGGAAGCTTCTTTGAATCTCATAGCTCTTGGATTCTGCATTCCAGAAAAAACCGTATCACATGAATGATGCCAGGATGGACCACTAGCTCTCAAATAGTAGCCAACACTTCTTGGATCTGGACTGCAAAGGCCTCTTTGAGTATCTCTGGATGTCTAAACTCTGAGAAATACTTCTTTAGAGGAAACACTTCTTTTTTTTTTTTTTTTTTGCTTTTTTGGAGACAGGGTCTCACTTTGTAGTTCAGGCTGGCCCTGAGCTCACTATGGTGCCCAGGCGAGCCGCCGCGAACTCAGCAATCCTCCTGTCTCTGCCTCCCAAGTGCTGGGATTACAGGCGTGAGCCACCACATCTGGCATTGTAGTATGCGGTGTTGATTGTTGGTGGGCGTGTCTCCATGCCCAGCATTGTATGTGGTTTCCGGGGATCGAACTCAGGTCCTTGCACTTGCAAGGCAGGTGCTGGAACCACTGAGCTAACCCTCCGGCCTGAGGAAACACTTCTTTAGGTGACCTTGAAAAGCAAGAAACTCTTGTGTCTCTTTTCAAGATAAAGTCTTTTAAGGTAGTTTATCCTTTTGTACCTTTAACCCTTAGAAGGGTAAGATCTAGCCAATTCCTGGCGTGCCTTTATATGTCATCTTTTCAATTGTCCTAAAGCAAAATACTTGGTTTCTTTATAATGCTAATTTTCAGCAACCTACTCTCCTTTGCTCTAGTTTTGCAGATACTTCCTTTTACCTTGGTACGGGCAGTCGAACTTGGGACCTTGGACTTGTGAGGCAGCCATAAACCCTTGGCCCTTGCAGATGGTTCCTATCTGATGAAACTAAATTTTTTGAAATACTTATCTCCATTCTTGCTCAGGTTTCTCATTATTGATCTAGGTAAAAGTAGCCAGCAGAATATGGATGCCATAGGCAGCATGTTGGTCTGTTTTGAAATTAGTGCACCACTTCTTTTTTTTTTTTGCCAGAGCAGGGATTGAACTCTGCCCCTTGTGCTTCCAAGGTAGGTGTGGTACCACTTGAGCTAAATCTCCAGCCCAGCAACTTACAAATTGAGGATATAGATAAGAGTTTTTTTGTCAATATAACATATTTTCTCTAGTTCAATTTCCAGTACAATCCTCATTCACTTCTACAGCCTCATGAGCCTGGCGTTTACTAACCACATTCCTATTAGCATTCTGCTCTTCTGTGATTTACCAGCATTATCCATCAAGCTTAGTTTACATTATTATGAATCCCACTTTTTTAACATCTCCAAACATTTCTGAACTCTTCTGAAGAGAGTTTCAAAAGCTTCTGAACCACACAGTCAGGAACAGTTACAGCAGTAACCCCACTCCTGGTACCAGCTTTCACTTTCCTCTTGGTGGGGCAAGAGAATATGGTACCTGACACCCACTACTTATATATAGGAGGAGAAATTTATTTGGCTGATAGTTTCTAGTGGGTTCAATCCATGATTGGCAGACTCCATAGTAGAAAGGGCATGGTAGAAGGGCAATTGCTCATTCCATGGCAGCCAGGAAGTAGAGAGAGGGGATAGTGTAGATCTCATTTAGAACTCAGTGAGGACACATGGACGTGAAAAGTAAATTAATAGCTAGAATAGCAGAAAAATGGGAATTAGAAATCTTGCTGAAGATGTTTGAGCTTGCGCTGAGTTTCAAAAGGTAGAAGAGGGGAGAGAAAAGTCATCCAAGCAGGACAGATGTAAAACATGCAGGTTGTCCAGGGGTGTGTGTCTGTATTGAAGTGCTAGGCATGTAGAGTACTACTGGTAGAAGTTAGAGCAGCTGGGGGATGGGGATAAACTCAGGTAATAAGAGTGCATGTTCAGCATGTATAAGGTCCTGAGCTCACTCCTCAGCGCGAGGGGGAAAAAGGCCTGGAGTGATATTTTATAGGATGAGTTGGAATGCCAAGTAAAGAAATTAGAACAAATGGGGAAATGATGTAGAATCAGAGAATTGTGTGGTTGGGACAGGTCTCAGCTCCCCATATGCTTGAATATATCAGGTGATGCAGGATTTATTACCTCAGGAAGCAACTCTTTGCAGTATTGGTTTGTATTTATTTTTAAAACTTTTTTCTTAAAGTGAAGTATGTCTCTTTAATTTTCTTCCTGTTTTAAGAAATTCTGCCATCTGGCAACATAGAATATGAGGAAAAGAGGTATTTTGAGGAAGATTAATCTCAGCTCCATGCCGGAAGGGTTAAAAAAGCGGAAAGTGAGGCTGGGAGCGGGGGCCTAGAGTCTGGAGGCCATCATAGCAGAAATGGAGCTGCAAAGGCAAGGACTATTACAACAGAGTAGGCAAAGAGAGAAGTAGCCAGTTGTCAGGCCAGTTAAGTGCCAGTTTGGTTTGTAGGAGTGACTGATCCTTACAGATAAAGCTAAGGGATGCAGTAAGTGAGAATTTGTAACTTATTTTCCTGTAATTTGAAACATTTAGTAGCATGTTAAGCCAGTGTGTGCTAAGAATTCATGTGAATTTATCTAAAGTTAGAACCTATTTTCCTCACTTAAGAGCTATTAGGATTCTGCTATGCCATTTTTAGTCATTTAAACTGCTCCAGTATTTAGTTACACTGACGAAGTCAATTGATAGTTTTTTTAAAAAATTTTAAAATAGCAGGGCGTGGTGGCTCATGCCTGTAATCCCAGCACTCGGGAGGCAGAGACAGGAGGATTGCTGAGTTTGAAGCTTGCGTAGGCTACATAGTGAGCTCAGAGCCACCTCGAACTACAAAGCGAGACCCTGTCTCCAAAAAAAAAAAAAAATTTAAAAATAGTTATAGGTTCACAAGAAATTGCAGAGACAGTACAGAGAGGCTGGGCATGTAGCACATACCTATAATCTCAGAATTCCGGGAGGCTGAGGCAGAAGGCTCTCAGCGACCTAAAAGATGTAGCTCATTGTAAAGGTCTGGGTTAAATCTATAGTTCTGTGGAGGGGCAAGAGTTGATGTGTACAGAAAGGTCCAGTGTACTTTTCATCTGATTTCCCTAGTGGTTGCATTTTATGGAACTATACTATAAAGTTAAAACCGGGAATTTGACATTGGTACACTGTGTGCATATAGTATGTCCTTTGATTATACATATAATTTATATTGCAATTAAGATACAAAACTGTTCTGTTTTCAGAGATCTGCTTGCCTGCCTGCCTGCCTGCCTGGCTTCCTTCCTTCCCTCCCTCCCTCCCTCCCTCCCTCCCTTCCTTCCTTCCTTCCTCCCTCCCTCCCTCCCTCCTTCCCTCTCTAATATAAGAGATTGAACCTAGGGTCTTGCTGAACTATATTTCCAGCCCTTTATTTTGAGAAGGGATCTTGCTAATAGAGTTAAAGTTCCCATGCTGGGCTAAAACTTGAGATTCTTCTGCTTTAGCCTGTCAGCGTGATATTGTCTCTTTATAGTCACATTCACATTCCTCTACCTTTCCACCTTTCCAAATTCCAGGTAACCCATGTAGTCACTCTGTACTTCCATCATATTAAGAATGTTGTATTAGCGGCTGGAGGGTTAGCTCAGTGGTTCCGGCGCCTGCCTCGCAAGCACAAGGTCCTGAGTTTGATCCTGGTAACCACATACCATAGTGCCGGGCGTGGTGGCTCAGGCCTGTAATCCCAGCACTCGGGAGGCAGAGACAGGAGGATTGCTGAGTTCGAGGCTTGCCTGGACTACAGAGTGAGCTCAGAGCCAGCCTGAACTACAAAGCGAGACCCTGTCTCAAAAAAAAAAAGAATGTTGTATTAGTAAACTGAGTGTAGTAGCATATGACAGTAATCCCAGCTACTTAAGAAGACTGTTACAGAAGGATCAGAGGCTAGCCTAGGCAGTTTAACAAGATCTTGTCTCAAAATGCAAAAATAACCAAGCATAATGGTGCATACATGTAATCCCAGCACTTGGGGAGGCTGAGGCAGGAGGATCACCATGAATTCAAGGCCAATCTGAACCATAAGGTGTGACCTTGTCTCTATCAACAACAAAAAACAAAGCAAAACCAAAAAACCCCACAAATAATGACTGAATGAATAAATGAATGAATGAGTGAATGAATGAATGAATGAATGAATAAATGAAGAGGCTGAGAATGTGGCTTGTACTCCCTGGTATCAATCCACAGCATCCCCTCTGTGGAACGCCCCTGCCCCAAAATGCTGTATTAGAGGGATCATACAGTATGACCTAAGTTAGGTGTTTTAATTTATTTTAACACAGCATGATGCCCCTGAGAGCCTTTCAAGTTGGTGCATGTATTAGTAGTTCGACTTTTATTGGTAGGTATTATTGCATGGTTATTTTATGATACACAGCTGTCATTATTGATACAAAAGTAAAGATTCCCTTTCTAGTTTGTCTTACTAATCATTTTTTTGTATAGTAAGTTTTTTTTTTTTTTTTGAGACAGGGTCTCACTTTGTAGTTCAGGCTGGCCCTGAGCTCACTATGTAGCCCAGGCAAGCCTCGAACTCAGCAATCCTCCTGCCTCTGCCTCCCGAGTGCTGGGATTACAGGTGTGAGCCACCACACCTGGCTGTATAATAAGTTTTAAATTTGGATGCAGTATAATTTATTAATGCCCTCCCTTTTACTTATGAGTAATTGTCTAGTAATTCTTTACCAAGGGCCAGGGATTTAGCTTAATGGTTCTGGCATCTGCCTTGTAAGTGCAAGATTCTGAGTTGATCCCTGTACCACATACCATAGTGCTGGGCATGGTGGCTCACACCCATAAACCCAGCAATTGGTACACTAACCACAATGCTGGGAGGAGTGTCTTGTGCCTGTGATCCCAGCACTGGGGAGGCAGAGGCAGGAGGATTGCTGAGTTTGAGCCTTGCCTGGGCTCAGGGCCAGCCTGAACTACAAAGTGAGACCCTGTCTCAAAAAAAAAAAAAAGGTAAAACCCAAGATTTAACTGTAAAGTGAAAAATCTACAAAACTTAAGAAAAAAACTTGCCAAGCTAAAAATTGGTTTAGATTTATTTATTTTTGAGACAGGGTCTCACTTTGTACTTCAGGCTGGCCCTGAGCTCACTATGTAGTCCAGGCAAGCCTCAAACCCAGCAGTCCTCCTGTCTCTGCCTCCCGAGTGCTGGGATTACAGTTGTGAGCCACCATGCCTGGCTTTTTTGTTTTGTTTTTTGAGATAGGGTCTTGCTTTGTAGTTCAGGATGGCCCTGAGCTCTGTGTAGCCCAGGCAAGCTTTGAACTCAGCAATCCTCCTGCCTCTGCTTCCTGAGTTCCAGGATTACAGGCATTGTGGTATGTGGTACTGATTGCTGGTTGGTGTGAGTCATCACACCTGGTATTGTTGTATGTGGTTGTTGGGACTGAACCAGGGACCTTGCGCTTGATAGGCAGGCGCTGGAACCATAAGCTAAATCTCCAACCCAGGTTTTTTTTTTTTGCTTTTTGAGACAGGGTCTCGCTTTGTAGTTCAGGCTGGCCCTGAGCTCACTATGGTGCCCAGGCAAGCCACTGCGAACTCAGCAATCCTCCTGTCTCTGCCTCCCGAGTGATGGGATTACAGGCGTGTGCCACCACGCCTGGCACTGTGGTATGTGGTATTGATTGCTGGTGGGCATGAGTCTCCATGCCCAGCATTCTATGTGGTTATCAGGGTTTGAACTCAGGACCTTGTGCTTGTGAGGCAAGCGCCGGAACAATTGAGCTAACCCTCCAGCCCAAGATTATTCTTATTTTATGTATGAATATCTAGTGTCATTTGTTGAAAATACTGGTTTCCTCCATTGAATTGGTTTTTAAAAAATGGTTTGACCGTATCTGTGTAGTTCTTTCCAGGTTCTCTAGTTTGTCCCATTGTTCTGTGTCTGTCCCTTCTCTCTTTGCCAACAGCACTTTGTATTTATTTTTTCCCCTCGCTCAGTGCTGGAGACTGAACCCTGGGCTATGTCCCAGCCTCTCAGTACCACCAGGGTCTTGCTAAGTTGCTCCACTGAACTTGAGATTCTCTTCCTTCAGCCTCCCAGAGAGCTGGGATGACGAGCCTGTGCTATCATGTCCAGCTCTACACAGTCTTGATTGTGCTATAGTCATATGTTTTACACTTAGAAACTTAAAGACTTTAGACTTCTCAGTTTATTCTTTTTTTTTTTTTTGAGACAGGGTCTCGCTTTGTAGTTCAGGCTGGCTCTGAGCTCACCATGTAGTCCAGGCAAGCCTCGAACTCAGCAATCCTCCTGTCTCTGCCTCCCAAGTGCTGGGATTACAGGCGTGAGCCACCACGCCCGGCAGTTTATTCTTTTTTTGAATTGTTTTATTCTAATTCTTTTGCTGTTCTAGGCCCAAGGGCAGAAGGAATTGCTACTTTGTCATGATGGATGTTGAGGTTTTTGTTGTTATTAAATATCTAAAGCAACATAGTGTTTATAAGAGTTCCAAAGGCAGTGATAGGTATGTATAAGCATTAATTCTTTGTTGATTTACTGAAGCTTTGCTCTTTTTATTTATTTGAGTTCTTGCTGG
This sequence comes from Thryonomys swinderianus, assembly GCA_004025085.1. Classification (NCBI taxonomy): domain Eukaryota; kingdom Metazoa; phylum Chordata; class Mammalia; order Rodentia; family Thryonomyidae; genus Thryonomys; species Thryonomys swinderianus. Next base: position 18,146 of record PVIC010027860.1, read on the forward strand.
TTTTCAAAAATGGAAACATGGCTCATTGAACTAAAGATGCTGATCTTTTAGATTTTTCTTTAATACTCTGTTGGCCTAGCAGAGATAGAATTACTTTGGAGCAGAAATTCAGAAAATGATTGTGTTACATGTATACTTTTTTTTTTTGAGACAGGGTCTTGCTGTGCAGTTCAGGCTGGCCCTGAGCTCACTGTGTAGCCCAGGCAAGCCTCAAATTCAGCAATCCTCTTACCTCTGCCTCCTCAGTGCTGGGATTACAGGCGTGAACCATCATGTCTGGCACTGTGGTATGTGGTATTGATTGCTGGTGGGCGTGAATCACCACGCCCAGCATTGTATGTGGTTACTGGGGATGGAATTCAGGACCTTGCACTTGTGAGGCAGGTGCTGGAACCACTGAGCTACATCTCCGGTCCTACATGTATACTTTTTAATTTTGGAGGTAGGACAAGTTTTTTGATAATCCTGGAAAAGGTGAGTTCTGTTGAGTACAGTGAGGATTGTAGCCAAAGCCAATGACTTACTTCCTCTCAGACAATTTGGTTTGATCTTCACTTCATGGTCATACCACTGACCAAAGCCAGTCACTTCTCATTTATGTGCTGTTGTTCTCCTGGTAGCTACCATAAAAATGTCTCGATAGGGCTGGAGGGTTAGCTCAGTGGTTCTGGCACCTGCCTCGCAAGTGCAAGGTCCTGAGTTCGATCCCCGGTGACCACATATAATGCTGGGCGTGGATACACGCCCACCAACAATCAACACCACATATCACAATGCCAGATGTGGTGGCTCACGCCTGTAATCCTAGCACTCGGGAGGCAGAGACAGGAGGATTGCTGAGTTCGCGGCGGCTTGCCTGGGCACCATAGTGAGCTCAGGGCCAGCCTGAACTACAAAGCGAGACCCTGTCTCAAAAAAAAAAAAAAAAAAAAAAAAGTCTCGATAGCTGACTGCAGCTGTTTCTTCAGTACTGAAAAAATGTATAGTCGTGAAGTTGCTCTCTCTCCACCTGTACTTCCCTCCTTAGACTGGCTAAAGGTAAAAGTGAAATACATCCTTTTACCAAATGTCATCCAGGAGATAAAAATCATACACCTAATGCTTGGCATGTAATTTTCCCCCATTGATGTGTATTTATGTTTAGGTAGTACTGGTCTTAAGACTTTTTTAGGAGCTAGGTACAGTGGTAAGCCTATAATCCCAGCCCTTTGGAAAGCTAAGTCAAATGGATTGCAAGTTCAAGTCCTGCCTTTGAAATTTAGCAAGACCCTACCTCAAAACACGAAATTTAAAAAAGTGCTAGGAATGTAGCTCAGTGCAAAGTCTCCGGGTTCAATCTCCTGTACTAGGGGAAAAACAAATTTGGAGAGAACTTGAAAAGTTCTTTTACGTCATAATTTCATTTTAGGTAGACACTGTTAACAACCAAGTGCATCTTTCTTATGTAGAAATAAGACTTGAATCTTATTGGAATGAATACTTTTTGATACTAAATCTCAATCTTTACGTGAACCTACTTTTATTTAAAAATGTTAATTTTAGAGCAAGAAAGTAATTTATCAGCTGCTGAAACAGTAGCATCTTGTAAGTATCACCTGAATAATATGTGGATTTAGAGTTGATTTATGAATATACTTCAATGGGACAGTTGTCATTCAGCTTTTTCAAATAAAAACCTTTAAAGCATAGAACTGTACAGTCTTATAAAATTGATTGTCTTTTAGGAGAATGCCATCAAGAAGGGAAGGCCAGGGTTGGAGATTTAGCTCAGTGATTCGGGCGCCTGCCTAGCAAATGCAAAGTCCTGAGTTTGATTCCCCGTAAGCACATACAACAATATGGGGTGTGGTGACTCAGACCCACCAGGAGTTAGTACCATACACCACAATGCCAGGTGTGGTGGCTCATGGTTGTAATCCCAGCACTCGGGAAGCAGAGGCTGGAGGGTTGCTGAGTTGGAGGCTTGCCTGGTTCACATAGTGAGCTCAGGGCCAGTGTGAACTACAAAGTGAGACCCTGTGTCCAAAAAAAAAAAAAAAAAAAAAGGGATGGCCAGTAAAAGTCTTTAATTGATGTGAAAGATACCTCGATTTATTTTAACTGTGTAGTAAGATTGACCAAATGGCATTGTCCTTGATACAGCCTGAATTACTTGTGGGAAATGTGTGTGTATGGTATGTGTGTTTTTTTTATTGCGAATCTTGGCAAGACAGTTTTAAGGAAAATAATGTATTTCATTTCTGGCAAAAGAGATATTGAGCTTTAGACCACTGTCTCATCATCTAATACATAGGCAGTGCGGAAGATAGACGTTAAAAGGCAGATGTGGGGACCAGGGATTTAGCTCAGTGGCACCATGGCTACCTTGCAAGCACAAGGGCCCAAGTTCCATCCCTGCTACCACCAAAACCAAACCAAAACAAAAGAAAACAAAGTGGGGTGTGATAAAGATAAAGCAGCTGTCAGTGAGTGCTTCAGGGAGGGTTTTAGAGGTAGGCAAGAGGCAGAGTGGAGTCTGGATTTGCTGAATTTATATAATGTGAAGACTTAAAACATAGCCATAAGGAGCTTTGTGTGGGTATATGATAGATTGTGTTTTAATTTGTTTAGTCTGGTTTATGTGGCTTTAATCATGTTGAGATCATGAGCTTGATCTTACATAGGCTCTAATTTTTCACAGAAGAAAAAAGACAGGTGTTTCTACTTTGGCATGTTGAGTTTTAGTTTTAAAATATGTTAATGAAGCTCTGGAAGCTCAGTAAGGAAATATTTAACAGTTTGTAAAAGATTAAGTTAATTAGGTCTTCATATTAGGTCTTCTGCCTTCATATTAGTGTAGTAACTTTCTTCATAAAATCTAACAACAAATCAGCTGAGATTTCTCATATTTTTCCTGTGAGTTCCAGCTTTTTGTTTTCTCTTTTTTTTTCACTTGCAGTCTGGGTAGAATTATCTTTTGCTTTTTTTAGTACGGGGCTGAAACTCAGGACCTTGGACTTAACAGGCAGGCATAGCACCACTAAGCTGTGTCCCCTGCCCTAGGTTGGAATTTTCATCCAGTTTTTTCCTCTTTTTTTTTTTTTGAGACAGGGTCTCGCTTTGTAGTTCAGGCTGGCCCTGAGCTCACTATGGAGCCCAGGCAAGCCGCTGCGAACTCAGCAATCCTCTTGTCTCTGCCTCCCGAGTGCTGAGATTACAGGCGTGAGCCACCACGCCCAGCATTGTGGTAGGCAGTGTTGATTGTTGGTGGGCATGAGTCTCCACGCCCAGCATTGTATGTGGTTACCAGGGATCGAACTCAGGACCTTGCGCTTGCAAGGCAGGCACCGGAACCACTGAGCTAACCCTCCGGCCCACTCTTTCCTCTTTTTTTTTTTTTTCCCATGATGTCTCTCTTCATGTGATCAGTTGGTCTGTTATACTTTCTGACCCTACCTTTCATATATTCCTGAGGATTGTAGTTAATTTAAAAATTGTTCATTACTGATGTCCATACTTTTCTAGCTTCACTATTAAGTTCTGTTTGTTTTGCTTTTCATTTAACTTGAAGAGGAAAATGAAAATATAAATTTTGGAAAATTATTACCTGGTTATCATCTATGAATTTTATGTTTTATGTCTGGCTTAAGCCATAGGTCTGTGGAGTGGAGGCTGTTTTCTTTGATTTGGGATGTGTCAAGGATGTGGTCTGCTTCTGCGTCACTGCCCTTGTGGGAGCATATGCTGCTTTGCAGATTTCAGTTTGGGTGTAGCCAACTTGAAAGTGAGGTTATTAAATTTTAATGTTTCCTCTCTCTTCTTTTTGAGACGGTCTTGCTCTGTAGTTCAGGCTGGCCCTGAGCTCACTATGTAGTCCAGGCAAACCTCGAACTCAGCAATCCTCCTGTCTCTGCTTCCCGAGTGCTGGGATTACAGGCGTGAGCCACCACAGCTGGCACTGTGGCATGTGGTACTGATTGCTGGTGGGCATGGGTTACCATGCCCAGTATTGTATGTGGTTACCGGGGATCGAACTCAGGACCCTGTGTCTTCAAGGCAGGCGCTGGAACCACTGAGCTAAATCTCTGGCTCTTTCCTCTCATTTTGAAATTGTTCTTTTTTAAAAAGTTTAAGTCTTACCTTGTTAAGTTAAAAAAAAAACTCCACTAACTAGGATAATAATACTTGTAAGTAGCAATTGGTGCTATTAATGCTTTAATATGTTTATACAGTGTAGCTGAGGAAGTTATTATAAATATTAAAATTTTGACTTTGGCGTGATTTCAAGCATGATGTTGCAGTAACTTGGTTTTCATGGGTTAATTTCTTAAGAAAGTGATTCCAAGTTGAAATGCATGTTATGCATTTATTTGAATGTGTAATCAGGAAGTAAGTATCTCTCTTTGGAGTGTTTCTGAATAGCAGCAGGGTGCACTTGAATTAGTAAGGAAAATGGGAACATGAATATGTGTGGTACTCTATTTTAACTTAAAAAAATCCATTCTGTCAACTGGAAAAAGTGAAAATTTTAAAGCTTTTACAGGATAAACAGAAGGGCCAATTGAAAAGGTTACTAGGGTCCACTAATTTTAGGGTCCACTGCTTCAGATTTAAACAACTTAGTATTAAATACTTATTTTTGCATTGACTTTTAAAAGATAAACACTTTTGTAGATTAAAATAGAATCACATCTTTGAATTTCTCCTAAAGCATCTGTCAGAGTCTTTGAATCACTGTCTGCTTTCTGTAGCTATAGTGTATCATATAGGGCCTGAGGTTTTTGAAAGATAGCCTCCTACAGTGAATGGAGGGTGAAGATGGAGAGGATTGTGTGTTTTATTCAAGTCTACCTTTATGTCATATATGATTTTGCATTAAGTTTCTTCCCATAAGGGCTGTTAGGAAGTTAGATATTCTTTGGAAATATATTGCTGGACTATCTTCATTGATAAGTATGAAAAATGTCATCTTATTTCAAGGTTATGGAAAATTAAAAGTTGGGGAAGTGACAGGATATGGTAAGAAAAAAAATTTAAACTTCATTCTTTTGGTACTGAGGATTGAACTCAGGACCCTGTGCTTGTCAGGCAGGCAGGGTGCCACTAAACTATGCTATTGGCTCTTTTTAAAACTTTTTTTTTTTTCTTGAAATGGGGACTCAAACTCAGGACCTCACAGTTGTGAGGCAGGCCCTGTGCCACTGAGCTACCTCCTGCCAAGTATTTTAACTTCTTTTTTTTTTTTTGAGACAGGGTCTCAGTTTGTAGTTCAGGCTGGCCCTGAGCTCACTATGTAGCCCGGGCAAGCCTTGAACTCAGCAATCCTCCTGCCTCTGCCTCCCGAGTGCTGGGATTACAGGCGTGAGCCACAGTGCTTGGCACTGTGGTATGTGGTATTGATGGTTGATGGGCGTTAGTCACCACGCCCGGCATTGTATGTGGTTACTAGGGATCGAATT
>PVIC010027861.1:0-23576 GCA_004025085.1 Thryonomys swinderianus
TTTTTTTTTTTTTTTTTTTTTGCTTTTTGAGACAGGGTCTCCGCTTTGTAGTTCAGGCTGGCCCTGAGCTCACTATGGTGCCCAGGCAAGCCGCCGCGAACTCAGCAATCCTCCCATCTCTGCCCTCCCGAGTGCTGGGATTACAGGTGTGAGCCACCACGTCCGGCATTGTGGTATGCGGTGTTGATTGTTGGTGGACGTGAGTCTCCACACCCAGCATTATATGTGGTTACCGGGGATCAAACTCAGGACCTTGCGCTTGTGAGGCAGGCACCGGAACCACTGAGCTAACCCTCCGGCCCTGGCCTACTGCCTTTTAACTGACAGAGTCTTGTGATTTATTATTAGGCATGTATACTTCCTAAATATAAAGCAGGTTTCATAAATAGACTCATTTTATAGCATTTCATAGATTCGTATTTTGGTTAGTATCAAAGTCCACTAGGAGATGCTCCAACATAAACTTTTCCCTAGAGATGTCTAAGATAATAAACTCCAACACTCAAAACAAGTCAAACAGGTCAAGCAAGGAGCACCAATAAATACAGCAACTAGTAAGTCCAAATGCAGCATATACAAAGGGAGAATACAAGATCTTGTCAGCGAAAAGTTCCATCAAGAAATATAAAACTTGTTGGGTGTGGTGGCTCGCGCCTGTAATCCCAGCACTTGGGAGGCAGAGACAGGAGGATTGCTCAGTTCGAGGCTTGCCTGGGCTACAGAGTGAGCTCAGAGCTAGCCTGAACTACAAAGCGAGACCCTGTCTCAAAAAAAAAAAAAGAAACAAAAGAAATATAAATCTTCTCATATTCTCAGATTTATCATTTCAATGAAAAACACTGGGTAAAAAATCCAAGGTGTAAGCAACTGACAAACAAGGATGATAATTTCTAATTACCTAAATGTGCCACAATACAGAATCCATTAAACAAAACTCTTACCTCCTACTTATCTTGGTGGGACCTCCAAATGATATAAGAAGAATAATATAACTCCCAACCTGCAACATATCAGATATCCTGGGTTCATGTTCCACAAAATGAAAGAAAGAATTTTTTTTTTTTTACAGGGAGTCAAACTTGGGATCTTGCACTTGCAAAGTAGAACTAAATCCCTAGCCACAAAGAATGACTCGGGAAGCAGAGATAAGAGGATTGCTGAGTTCAAGGCTTGCTTGGGCTACAAAGTGAGCTCAGGGCCAGTCTGAACTACAAAGCGAGACACTGTCTCAAAAAAAAAAAAAAGAGTAGGACAACTTTACTGAGAGAGAGTGAGAGAAGTGGGCTGCCAATTAACCCACTTCTCGAAGTTTTATTGAGCAAAACCACAAAGTGGGTACAAAATCACAAGGTGGGTACAACATGGGTCAAAACCAATAAGATGACAAGTATAGCTGCTTATGTAATATTGATCCATGCAAGTGTGCATAGAAAGAATAAGGAGCTTTTTCTTTGTTTTTGCAGTACCAGGGATTGAACTCTGGCCCTTGTGCTTCCAAATAGGTGCAGTACCACTTGAGCTAAATCCCCGACAAAAATAAGAATCTTTTAAAGGAAAGGATGGATCAGGAGAGCCTGGTCACCTGCCTGGGTGAATGATGCCTATCTAGACTTTTTTTTTTCACTGTGTAGTTTAGGCTGGTCTTGAACTCACTATGTAGCCCATGCTGACCTCCAACGTGTGATCCTCCTGTCTCGCCCTTCCAAGTGCTGAGATTACAGGCCTGTGTCACCATGCCTGGCTATCTAGACTTTCTTGGGCTAGATGATACCACTTATCTGTTGGGGAAGCACATAGGCCTGGTCATTCCATCTTTATCTTGAAGCCTGACCTTCAACAAATGTGCCTACAGACACAACTGTAATGTCTTCTCATTCTCTGTGCTGACTCCCTCGAGGGCCCAGCTCTATGTGACTGCCTAGAATATTTCTTCCTAATTTAGCTATAATATATGAGAAATAAATTATTTTTAAAATAACTCAAAATTCATGGTATTTGCCTCTTGCACTTGGGAGACTTTTGCAGGAGGATTGCTGCAAATTTGAGGCAGCCAGAGTGAATTCAAGGCCAGTCGGAGCTACATCAGGAAGCCCTGTCTCAAAAAATTAAACCAACTAAATCAAGGTGTACAAAATGGCTTTGAAAATCAAAATGAGTTATCCAGAAGCGCAAAGTCCTTAGCATTTTTATGCTGGGCTTGGTGCCAAATGCTTGTAATCCCAGCACTCTGGGAGGCTGAGGCTGGAGGATCACAAGTTCAATCCCTGGCTGGGGATATAGCTCAGTGGCACCCATGCCTGTCTTGCAAGCAAAGGGTCTTGAGTTTGGTCCCTGGTACTGGACAAAAATCAAAACAAAACAAGTTCAACCCCAGCCTGGTCAATTTGGTGACTTCGTGAGAATCTGTCTAAAAGTCAAAAAAATGTTAAAGCCTGGGGATATAACTCAGTGTGAAGTTTCAATACTCAGTACTAGGGAAGAAAAAGAGGGACAGCATTTTTCAGGATCCATGTTTGAATTAATTGCTGAGTTTTGGGGAAGAGAAACTGGTTGGGGGCAGCTGTGTCATGTGAGCTCCTCCCCTTCCCCTCCCCTTTCCCGTCCCTTGTCCCCTCTGAGCTGATGCTCTGGGCCTGCCCAGCTCCACTTCAATTTGTTTTCTTCCCACTTCCTGGTCTGTCTATTCTGCTCTCTGTAGGATGAGTCAGGCCTCACAAACAGAAAATGCCACAAGGTCAGGGGCCCACTCTGGGGGAGGTGGGCTGGCTTCCAGAGAGACATTAATGGGCTGGGTCAGTGTTACAACTCAGGCTTCTGGCTCAGGGCCCTGACCAGTGCTAAAGCAGCTTTGCCAGATGTGCAGCAGAGCCAGATGTGTGACCTGCCTTGTGACCCAAGAGCCTCCTGGGGTCTCCCTCACCCCAGAGGGCTCTGTTAAATCTCCTCCAGGGAGGCTCCTTTGCCAGGGAAGGGGATGGAGAAAGAGCTGTAAACCACACACAGGTGTCCTGGGGCAGCAGCAGGGACCCTTAGTGTGGTGGAGTTACTTGCTGCAGGGCTCACACACGGGGTCAGTACTGGGATGAACACAGGCAGTACAGCTACAATCCCGGCCTTTAATGACTCAGTTCAGGCGTCTTACTGTTCTAAGATGGGATCCAGGATCAGCATAACTTATCAGGTCAGCTCGAGGCTGGGCAACCTTGCTAACTGCTCCACAGAAGGCATCGCTTTTGCGTGGATGTGGCAGGGACTGCCAGCTGTATGCAGGGCCTATGTGAGGGGTAAAGGCTTCAGAGACTGCTACAGAGCTGAGTGCTAACCAGCCCACAAATGCCTGTGACTCATGTGGAATCATAGCTTGAAGGAGCTGCCAGAGCATTTCAGGTTCATCTGGTGTAAACTCGTCTTCATGGCGGCAAGAACTGACTTGCTTTGTCTCTTTCTACAGAGACAGGTCAGGTCAGCGAGTCGTGTTAACAAGTACCACTTAAGAGCTTAGGTGCTGTGTATGCGTGTTCGTGTGTGTCTGAGTGCGAGCTTCCCCCCTCCAGCCAGCTACAATTACTAACCCCACTTCACAGCCAGAGAAACAGTCTCTAGGAAGTTCTAGCATCACACAACCAGCCAACAGTGGGGCCGGGAGGTGGCAGGCTGGCCACACCTGTGTCACCCCAGTCCTAGTTTTGTTTAGAGGCCCAGCAGGAAGGCATTCTGTGAGGAGCGTGGCGGGTGCCGTGAAGATTATAAAGTGCTGCACAGACGCGAGTTATCCTTAGAAAAGCATGAGGCTTCCAAACAAGGTATGAAGCAGTACTGCGCCAAGTGGGGTCTCCAGGAGGGGCTTTGGCTTGGCTTCGGATCTATGTACCTGGGCAGCCTCGCCCACAGCACAGGACAAAGTCACCAGGACCCCCGCGCCTGGACCACTGGTGTCCTCACTACAGCCCAGGCTGGGTGGGGACAGCGGACAGGGGCTAAAAGGCGTAGGAGGATGGCAGTAGTCTGGGGAGGACCCAATTTTAGCCAGGTCTGGTCCTGACGTCTAACACACACTAGTTAGAAGGCCACACGCAAACTGCTCCCAGCACCTGGCAGTGACCCTGGCCTATGCTTCAGAGACCTGTGTAGAGTGACGGTGCTAATCCATGTGGAGTGGTTGCTGTGACGCCGGACCCAGCTGAGCCCCACTATGAGCTGGTTGCTGTCATCTCCGGCACTGTCCAGGGAACCCGGGGCCAGGATCCAGCAGGCGTGATGCTTCACACTGCTTTCCTAGCAGCCTGTCACTGCCTGGCTTGGGACCTTGTTTTAGTGACCCTGGAAATTAAAACAATATCATAAATCTACAGGAAAAAAGAGAGCTTGAACTGGGAAGTTAGAGGCAGATAGGAAAGGACTCCAGCTGAGGTAGCTGGGGGTGCACTTAATTCAGGGGTTCAGACTGCCTCGCCCTGCTCGAGGCAGGAGACTAGCATTTCAACAGGGCCTGGAGTCCAGTCAGTGCTGACTGTCTCAGCCTGGTGTTGTGGTTCTGGACTCTTTATGGCTAAGGGACGTCCCCTTCCCCAGAAGAACTGTCTCTGCTGTGGGTCTCAGTCCTGTAGGCTCCACCTTCCCTGGAGCCTGGGGGTCGCAGGCTCAGGACAGTGGCCGGAGGCTTCCAGGGGTGACTAGATATCCCTGCAGACCTCCTACTTTGGTGTCCCCAGCCTTGGAGGGGGATTCAATACTGTAAATTTAAGGCTAATCAACTTCCTTTTGCCAACTTTCAAACACTCTCTAAATGACTGGCATCTAAGAGGAGATAGCAACAAAGGATGAAAATCAAACTTTGTTCCGCTTTTAGTTACCTGTTGAGCTTCTGTAGGCTCAAGTGAAGGTCTTGGTTTGTAGCAAAGTGGGGTTCTAAGTCCCTGCTGTCCCAGAAGAAAACCCAAATCATTAGAAAATCAGTTAGAAAATGAGCAACAGGTGAAGGCCCAGGATTCCGCCTCTTTATCCCTCTAGCGATGACTTCAGACTGTGTTATGGTTACGAGGAACCTGGGCCCCAATATGGCAAGAAACAGGCAAAACACCTTGATTCTTTTGTTACCTTGACCCGTGACTCCTTCTTTGGTAGCTCTGTTGGAAACTTTGTCCTCTTGTTGCTTAGCCGCCATCCGCACAGTGGATTTGCTCACATTCTGCAGAGAATGCAGGTGGGGTGCTGGGTCCCCTGATGAGCAGGTCAGTGGAATAGCAGAAGGGAGACCGCAGAGGTGGGAGGGGGACCATGGTGGCCGAGGGCCTCGCAAAGCCTTTCTCACAGCCCTGCAAGCAGAGCACTGATCGCCCAAAGCAACAGCTCGCCTGTGGCTGTGGGAGTCGGAGACCCCACCCCAGCGTGGGAAGGAGACAGGATACAAACGAATGTTTCCATTGGTGCCTGAAATGTAAGATTTGCGTGTTCTCTCCTCACAGTCGGAGAGACTCTCTGCCTCAGAGCTGCAAGGCTAGGTCGTCCCGGCTTGGCAGAAGGAATGCACCTCCGCAGGTGAAGCCAGGTCTGCTCATCCACCACCACCACGATCCACCACGAACCCTCAGGGGCAAAGTGTGGAAAAAGAACAGCGTTCTGCCTTTGTCCAGGTGAAGTCTGCGGTTCACGGGCAAGTCCACTCCTGTCAGGTTCTGTCTCATCGTTAGCTTTGACTATTTTTCACTCCCCCAGTGGTTTTCTGTCCAGGGAGAATTCAATAGGGAGGAAGCGCAAGGGACTATTTCTGCGCTCTGGCCTTTGGAAAAGCAGCCTTGTCCTGTTTATTTTGTCTCTCCAGATTTGCCCAATCTGACCACAGAAATGTCATCCTTCGAGGTCAGGTAAATAGAGGCAGCCAAATAGCCTGCCATCAGCCAATGGCTATGAGCAAGCACAGGAGCCCAGAACCTTGACCTCAGCAATTGTGGTAAATATAGAAGAAAACCGAGCCGAAGCACCTGGCCTTGAGTGGCTGGAGCGCTGAGCCTTAATCCCTTCAGGGCTGGCAGCCACATGTTCCAAGCTCTGAACCCTTTGGGGGTGTGGCTGTTGGTCTAGTCACCCCTCCAGGCACCCCTCCAGTTTGCCACCAAAAGTGAGGAGGGCAGTAGGAGGAAGAGGGAAGTCTGTGAACAGAGAATGTCTGAACAAATCGTCTCTTTGATTTAAAAATGTTTGCCAGATGTGGTGGTACATGCTTATAATCCCTGCACAGGGGAGGCTGAGGCAGGAGGATTATTGAGTTCAAGGCCAGCCTGAGCTATGTAGCAAGGCTCTTATCTCAAAAAATTAAAAAAAAAATTAACCCATATGTTTGCAGTACATAATGATTACATTTATTCTGAGGGGTTAGTACACATACGTAACACATTTCAATTCTTTTTACACTCCCGTCCATTGTCTTTTTTAGAAAAACAAACTGGAACATGAGGCCAGTGTCTGGATTTTTAAATCTTCAAAAGGCTGGATGGGAAGAGAATGATGCAGGGATTAGTAGGGCAAATGGCCAAGAGATCTTTTCTAGGAAGGGTGGAGGGAAGAAGGTGCTTTTCAGGGTCCTGCAAACCAACAACGAAAGGGACAAGAGGCAGGAGATGGAGGAAGGCGGGAGAGCTAGGGAAGGAAGCCAGGATCTGAAGCCCCTGGTTGTCATTTGCGTGTGTCACCACTAAGCCCGGGGAGGCCAAAGAATGTGGAAAGCCCATGAAAATCTGGATTTTCTGACACCCCTGAAGCCTCAGAATAAACCCAGCTCTGTCCACCAGCTCTTTCAGCAATATGACCAGTGAATCTCATTTTCAGCCACTGCTCCCCAGGCTGTTTCTGTTCACTATGTGAAGGGGGAAAGAGCCACTGTGTGTACAGGGATGGGCTGCAGAATGAGAGAGAACCACCCAGCAATCCTCCAGGAGCTCTGGATGGTCATGGTGCATGACCATCAAATAGTAAAGGTGCATGCTTCAAATAATTTGTATGGTACTGTGGAGTACAGACCTGTCCCTTGGTGACCAGTAAATAAAGTTTGTCCTTTAGGGAAATGTTGGCTTCTCTGACCCATCCTACCATCCTGATCTAAGCCTGTCCTCCTGCCTGGCCTTTCTACTTTTATTCTTTGCCTCCTGCAGTTTACTTGCCACACAGCGGCATGGTCATCATTTCTTTTTGTTTTGTTTTGAGACAGGGTCTCGCTTTGTAGTTCAGGCTGGCCCTGAGCTCACTATGTAGCGCAGGCAAGCCTCGAACTCAGCAATCCTCCTGTCTCTGCCTCCCGAGTGCTGGGATTACAGGCATGAGCCACCACGCCCAGCAATCACAGTGATCATTTTTGTTCTGTTTTCTGAGACAGGGTTCTCATTAGGTAGCCCAGGCTGGCCTCAAACTCACAGTAATCCTCCTGTCTCAGCCTCCTCAGTGCTGGGTTCACAGGCCTATGCCATACCCTTAGCTCACAGTGATCTTTAAAAAAGTATAATAACCTTGTCATTTGCCTGCTTGAAACTCTTCAAATGAACCCATGGCAGAGTAGAATTTAAATCCCTTTGCCACCGGTCTCTGGGCCCCAACATGACTTGTCTGCAGCTGATTCCATCTCTCAGCTCTCTTCCTGTAGGAGGCTCTGCGGCAGCCACTCCCTCGTTTTTGGTCCACCACTGTTCCCTGCTCAGGGAGTCTGTGTTGGCTACGCCCATAGCAACTTCTGTTCTCAGCACCTTTCAGGAAGCTCCTGTCCTACCGCCCAACCTGAATTAGTCCCCTGGCCCCATACCTCCATCACTCTTTCACTAGCTCCCTAGCGACTGATAAGGTACTAGGTTAGCTGTGCTCGTGCATGATTTACCCTCCCCCCAAGTCCCCAACACAGTCCCTGGGGAGAAGGGACTCGCCTATTACTCAATCCCTAGTGCGAAGCAAAGCCCAGTGCCTTCTAGATCTGTAGTGTTCGCTGGATGGGTGCCTTTTCTAACTCTAATAAACACTTTGTAAAGCATGTGAGAAAGGGGAGGTGCTGACGACTATGGTACTCCTTCCTTCCTTCCCACGATGCCTGCCCGTCTGGCTGCCTCATCTTCTCCGCAGACTTTGGGCTCGACCCCCGTCCCCGGCCCGGCAACCCCAGGGTCCTGTGTGGCGACTAGAACGCTCCAGGGACCGGGCCGCTTCCTTGGCGCAGAACCTTTCTTCGTCGCGGCCTCGCACGCCAGCCGGACAGTTTAGGAGGTGACACAGTGCCCGCCCACCCGCCCGCCCCTCGCCCCTCCCCCGCCCGTCCAGGCCCCGGCCGGCGCGGCGCTCGTCTTCCTCCCGCCCAAGTTCCGGCGCTACCCGGCTAGAGCCTTCCGCACTTCCCCGCGGCCGCCCGAGGGAGTCCCCTGCTCCACCGCTCTGCGCAAAACAGCGCCCAGAACTTCGGAGCCGCTGTGGACCGGCGCCTGCGGGGCTCCTCCAGCCGGGGCCTGCGGAGGGCGAGGGCGAGGGCGGAGGCAGTTTCAGGCCTTGGGCCGGGCGGGCGAGGCGTGCGCGGCCTCCGTTGGACCCCGCCGACGACCGTAGCTTGGGCGCGCGCCTGTCGCAGCCTGCGGGAAGGAGGCGGCCACCTTGGAGATCCCCGAGGCCCGGGGCCGGCCCTGACCGTGCTCCTCCCTGCCCGGGCTGGGTCTCGGACGGACGTGCCCGGTGCGGCCCTCGGGCCCCCCGCGTCTCCGCCCTCCTCGGGCCGCGCTGCTGCCTGGGCGCGGCGGCGGCGGGGGCGCCCTGTTGAATGGGCCGGGAGGGCCCAGGTCTGAAGTGCTGGCGGACGCGGCCTCCGGGGGCGCACGGCGGCAGCAGCGGTGGCGACCAGACGGGTGTTGGAGTTGGCGGCGGCCATGGAGGGCCTGGCCGGCCATGTGTACAAGGCGGCCAGCGAGGGCAAGGTGCTGACTCTGGCCGCCCTGCTGCTCAACCAGTCTGAAAGCGACATCCGCTACCTGCTTGGCTATGTCAGCCAGCAGGGAGGGCAGCGCTCCACGCCCCTCATCATCGCAGCCCGCAACGGGCACGCCAAGGTGGTGCGCTTGCTGTTGGAGCATTACCGAGTACAGACCCAGCAAACCGGCACCGTCCGCTTCGACGGGTAGGTACCTCCTGACTGCAGCTTCCCACCACTCCATGGGTCCTTCTCTCCACCTCTCCCTCCCTCCCTCTCTCCCTCTCCAGTGTGGTTTCGCTCATCTCCTTTCGTGCACAGTGCACACCCTCCTGTGCCCGCTTCATTTGCCAAGGCTAACGCTCAACGCTCCGTGCCACGTTTTGCTGCCCTTTCTCATCAGGCCCTGCCTCTTCATTCCCTCTCTGGGCGGGTTCACTGGATTGTGAAGCCGCGGGATGGAAGGGCGGCTGCTTCCCAGGTTTTAGCTTGATCAGTACTGGGCGTTTTAACCGAGACCAGAAGTGAACGAGGTCAGCAATTCAAATCGAAGGTCTCCGTAGGGTTATTTGGACGCCTATACAAGTGAGTTGGCTGGTAAATGTGCAGAAGATTGTTGGAGCTTGTAGTTCAGAATGGGACCCCAGAGCCACCAGCAGCTGTAGCCTTTTGAGGGATTCTCAGGAGACTGCTTAAACCCCTCCAGACGTGATTCCGACTCTTTTCACCTTCCTGGGGTAGAAATTTGGACTCGGAAGTGGCCCTGGATCTGGCGTAGGTAGAAGGTGATGTTAATTATATGTTGCACTGGTGGTGTTTGGAGGCTTGATCATTTACTATTACTTAGGGTAAAGGTTGCAGAAATTCTTGTCATAACTTAAAATTTGTCTTTTGAGTTTAGTTGTACATAGTTTTGGGTGCCGTAGTGAACACAGCATTGTCAGTTTTGGCCTTTTCTGTGGTGAAGGATCATGAAAAGTTTTACAGATTACAGCTGATAAAAGGGTTTGCTTCCCTGACTGTATGTTTTTCTTAATTTCTGCCAATTTGTAACTATTTAATATTCTTTTGAAGTGGGTGCGGCCCAGATGTAAGAATTATGTTTAGCTTTTGTGCTTCAAAACTGCCTGGTTAAAACCTGACTGAAACAGCATTTCTTTTTAAAAAGGTGTAAGGGCAATACTACATTTGGGTTGGTTCCATAAAAGCTTTTTATTATGGTTTAGTTGAGTGGAAAATGTTCTTGAGTGTTACATTTAAATGACATGTCAGTCTTAGTGGCGCTTTATCTCTAGGACCACCAGTGTAGGTATGTATGGTAACCCAGTTCCCGCCAGCTTCCCCTCTTCGGGTGGCTTCTGTGTCCTCACTTCCGGTATTCTCTCAGCCTTACCTGCACCTAGAGGAGGAGCGCCACGAGTGACCGCCCAACCTCTGTACCTTTTCAGCTGTACCGGCACCTGTGTCCACTAAGATAGCAATGTCTGTCACAATAGCTTTGGGTAATTGAGGAGCTTGCTGAGGTCTGTGTGGATGAGGGAGAACAGCTGGGAGGGAAAAGAGTTTTCTAATGAATTCAGAAAGGCTTTGCTTATTGCTGTCTTCTTGGATCATCAGAGGAAGCTACTTTGAGGTGGTAAAAGAACCTGCAGTGACTAGACTTGAGTTCGTTTGATGGTTTTCCTTGTCCAGTATTTTGCCCTGCTGAATGAACTTAAGGAATTCAGTGAGCAAACATGTATTGAGCACCTACTGTGTGCCAGATTCTGTGATGGGGAGTGGTGTGAAGAGGTGAATGATGCAGTGTTCCCACAGTGGAGAATGACAGGAGAGGGGAAGAGAGAATAGACACTTAAGTAATTGCAGACGACATGACATTTAAACTGACAGAAAGCTTTTGGACTAGCGAGTGAGGGCAGGAGGAGGGGGACTCAGCTTTTCCTGAGAGACTCCGGAAGCTTCACAGAGGAGGTGACATTTGAGTTGAGTTTAAAAGGCAATAGGAGAGGGCCAGGAATTTAGCTGTGTGGCTCCCCACCTGCCTCACAAGCACAAGGACCTGAGTTCCATCTCAGTATCAAAAAATAGCAAAGACTATGCGAGGAAGAGGGACCGTAGCTTGGTAGTCTGACAATGACAAACATTTCAGTGCTGTTGCAAGAAGAGATTCCAACTGGGCAATTAAAAAAGAGATCTGTGGGAGACTGGAAAGAGGCAGAGATCAGATTGTGATACCCCCTGTGTAAAATACCCAGTGAGATTGGTGAACTGCAGTTTCACAATTTGTAACTTTGCCTGTGCCTCCTGGAATATATTTATGTTCTGTCTAGTTTATGGGTTGTTATAATTATGAGTGCATTAAGAGTTATGTTAAAGTAGTTCAGTATTTCATTGCTAAGTGCCTGTCAGAAGCCTAACCCTGTGTCACAGCATGCTGGGAGTGTATAGGGGAAATGTAAGGTCTCTGCCTGTGAGGAGCTTACTGATGAATAAAAGAGAAGAATTGAAATTTGTGGGCACCTTGCTGCCTACTCACAGCAGAATGTGAGATTATTCTGCTATTTCTCCCAGTCAGTCTGACATTTTAGAAGTAGAAAATCACTGTTGTTTGCAAATGTGATGGCGTCTCTTTGGCCTCATTGCAGACCATGCCAACGTCGGCCCAAGCAGTATTAACAGTATATGACACTCACTCTTCCCTTGGGGGCTGTCTTTTATTTTGTGCTGCTGGGAATGGAACCCAGGGCCTCCAGCGGGCAAGGCCAGTGCCCCCCACCACTTCCCTAGCCTTGGAGTGGACTTGTACTTAGCTGGTTCCTCTACCTTAGATTTTTTTGGCATTGGAGACCCATGTCCAATTGAAGGGTTGTGTTTCTGTGCTGAGGTAGATTGATATTTCTATTTTTAGTTACTTGTGTATCATCATCGCAAGCTTTGGCTAAATTATTCACTGTCTTGTTATTAATATTTTTTTAAGTGTCTCTTACTTGCTGTTTGTCTTAAGTGTCTTCCTAGCTTCATCTCATACAAATGTATCTGTAATTATTTGATGTGTTATTTTTGTGCGTGTGCTCACACATGGCTGGGCAATCACTCTACTGCTGAGCTACACCCTTAAAATAATTTTTAAAGATCTGTATTTCGTCTAAAAACTTTGAGTATCTTAGGAAACTCAATTTGAAGTCACGTCTCAAGAAAGAAACCACTGCCTAGATTAAGTTCCACATTCATGATGTGAGTCCTTCATGTTTTCTAGAGGCAGTGTTTGAGATTATTTTTCTTACGGCTTATCACTCGTATACCAGTACTGACATAGATAAGCGGACAAGAAAATCACATGAGTGGGAATGAAAAACCTTTCATTGCAGAGTGTTGTGGAAATGGCAGAGCAAGGAGAAGAGGCATCCCCAGCCCAGAGTGCCGTGGCGGTGTGGGTTCTGAGGGCCTGGCTGCTGCGCCAGTGCGGAGACCACAGGGTTGTCTGTCCTACAGGAGGTTTGCCACCATGGCTGGGTATCTCAGGGTGGTGTGGTGCCTGGCCTGAGCCCCTCTTCTTATTGTCAGGCTAGTGCGCAGAGCCCAGGTAGAGGAAGGTGTGCAGGGCACTCCAGCATGAGCTTTGTTTGGAGAGCCTTTGACGAAGCCCGACTTGGAAAGGTCATTTCTCTCCTTGTTATTAGAAAGTCGTGGGAGATATATAGTCCAAGGAACTACATTTGAGCCAGTAAGTGATTTTAAGGAGGTGGTTAAAGTGCTGATTTTATACTTTATGTGAATTTTTATTTCCATTTCAAATGTTTGAGCCGGATGTTTCTATTTCAAATTGAACCAGAAAATTGGTGAATTTAGCCTTGAGATAAGAAATGCCCTCTCCCTCCACTCCATCTCCTGGCTCTCATTCTCCCATCCTCTGTCCTTTTTTATGTGTCAGGGTCTCACTGTATATTCTGGGTTGCCCTTGAACTCTTGATCCTCCTGCTTCAGCTTTTCCATGCACAAGGATCCCAGGTGCCCCATCACCTGGTAATGCTCCCTACTCTGAATCTCTCTTATATTGGGGGTTGAACACAGGACACAGGCCCTCCTATATGCACCACTGAACTACATCACTAGCCCTTTTTATTGTGAGACTGGATCCAAGTTACCCACATTGTCCTTGAACTTAGCTGTTCCTGCCCCAGCCTCCTAAGTAACTGAATTACAAGCATGAGAAATATTATTTCTTATTGAGAAAACTTTCCTTGGTCTGGTGTGTACTTACTACTTGACCAGGTAAATATCAGATTATAGTTTTTTAAATTGTGAAACACAGAATGGAGAATTTGTATTGCAATTTGGACTGAGACTAGAATTTTGACTAAGTCAGGACTTAGTAAATATTGCAGTAAATTTATGTCTATATAAGTTAAGTGCATTTGGTATTTTGTTTTGAAGCAGCATAGTCTTATAATTTTAGCTAGGTTTTATAGACAGATGATTGTCATAGATAGGTGTATAAATTACTCCGTCTGTCATCAAACTCTTGACTGTCCTGCTGCTTCACTGTCATGAGTAACTAGAATTACAGATGTGCGCTGTCATGGCTGACGAGTAATTATAACTCTTATTAGGCTTCTGTCATCAGAGGAAAATAATGGAAATTATTGGACTATACCAAGAAAAATATTTAGCTGACTAAGTAATTTCTGTTATAAAAACCCAATGAAGGGGCTGGGGTGTAGTTCAGTGGTACTCCCCTAGCATGCATGAGCCCCTGATTCAGTGCTCAGTACCAAAAACCAGGTGAAGGACTTATTTGTAATTTAATGTTTATTTTTGTAACATAGATTTCCAAAGTTTGAAGTCAGAAATAGATTGTAACTTTTGTCTCTATTTCCCTCTTTAAAAAGGTAATGCCTTAAATACTAATGTATATGACTGCCTATTTTCAGGTAATGTTTCTTGAGTTTTAGATAATCTAGATCATATTATATAATGTAAATATTTTTATATTTTAAAAACCAGTGCAAGGAAACATTGTTATTAGCCATGTATATATAATCATATATTGCTTATGTGTTTATTTGATAGATGACAGTAATAATCAGTTTGAAAAAATACTCTTTACATGGAACGCATCTTTGAACCATTTGGTGCACTTTATGGTACTTGGAGTCTTCATTTTTCTCTTAATGAGTACTTGGAGTTGTGTCCATTTGATCTCCTGTAAACCTACTGGCTCCCTTCTGTAAAACAGACTCAGTAGTGGTATCTATTTAATAGGTGCTTTGGCGTGAGACTGGAGGATTAAGCAAGTTATATTGCATACTAAGCAGTTACTACAGTTTGTATTCACTTAAACTGTTGAAAGTTATTGTGCCTCTTTTGCTTTTAATTATATATTTTAGATAACATATAAGATACCTAGTAAAGCACATGAATATGAAGTGTATGTCTTTGTAATAGCTCTCTAGGTCAGACAGTGAATTTTTCTAATCGTCCTCCATTTTCCTGCGTCCTCCCCAGTCATGATTGCTTGGACTTCCGTTCCACAGATTATTTCCCCTGTACTTGAACTTCTTATAAAAGAAATGAGAGTTTATTTTTGTGTGTTTGGCTGTTATTTTGCAGAACCCAGCATCCATGGGATTCAGCATTTAGTTACATCAGTGATTTCTTTTTTTAATGCTGTGTATTCTTCATTTTTCTCTTAATGAGTATTTTGGTTGTTAGGAACACCTTTGTATATGTCTTGGAGAACTTTGCAGTAATTTCCTTTGGTATTGCAAGGGTTGTTGCTGAGTCATAAAGTGGACATATACGTAATTCATGGACAGCAGACAGTTTGCGCACAGGTTGAGCTGGTTACATTCCTTCCAGGACTTTCCTCCGGCAGTGAGAGTTTCAGTTACCCACATACTGGTCCATACTTAGCACTGTCCCATCAGTCTTCAGTCACTCTCATGGGTGTTATCTATTGGTCAGTATTAGTTTCACTTTACATTTCTCTGGTGAGATACTGTTTTGAACACTTTCATATATTGGTTATTTTGTGAGTTATACCTATCAGTCCTTTAGCCCATTTCTTAGAAACAGGTTGCCTGATTATTTTGATTTGTCACATACATCTATTACAGGTATCTTTTCCCAGTGGGAGGACTGCTTACTCTGTTTTAGAATACAGTAATGTCTTTTGATAATTAGAAGTTCTTAATTTTACTGAAGTGTAATAAGCATTGAGGTTTTTTAATCTGTTGAGATTTTTATTTTGATTCTTTTTTAAGAAATTGTGTTAAGCCGGGTGTGGTGGCTCACGCCTGTAATCTCAGCACTTGGGAGGCAGAGGCAGGAGAATTGCTGAGTTTGAGGCTTGCTGGGCTACAGGGTAAGCTCAGGGCCAGCTTGAACTACAAAGTGAGACCCTGTCTCAAAAAAAAAAAAAAAACCGTGTTAAATCTCAAAGTCACTAAGATAGTTTACTTTTTCAAAGAAACGATTAATCTTTGCTTTTTACTTTGAATGTCTGTACTACTATGACTGTCCCTTCCCTAGAGGATTGAACCCAGGACCTTGCACTGAGCTACATTCCTAGGTCTTTTCATTTTGTTTGTTTGTTTGTTTGGTTGGTTGGTTGGTTGGTTTTTGCTTCTAATTTTGAGACCGTTTTGCCAAGTTGCCAGAACTAGCTTTGATTAACCTTTGATTGTCCTGCCCCTGCCTCCCAGGTGTGCAGTAACCATGCCTGGTTACTACTGTAATTTTTCTATATAAGTGAGGCAGGAATCAAGTCTGATTTGCCATATAGATTATTTAGTTGCTTCAGCACTATTTAGTAAAAAGAATATACTGTGTCTGAATTTCTCTAGAGCTTTGTCATAAACCCAGTGACTATATATGAAAATCTACTTCTGAAAGGGTTTTTTTGGGGGGGGTTCTATTGATTTGTTTTTCTATCCTTGAATCAGGGACACATGTCTTAATTATCTTGTTCTCCAACTTTATTTTTTCCTTAAGGTTATCTTGGTTGCATTTCTATATGCTTTTCAGAACTAGCCTGCCATTTTCTATACCCATGTGCACATGACCACACGTAGGTGCGCACATGTGTGTGCACACACAAGTGCTGGGGTTTTGATTTGATACATATTGAATATATAGGTGATTTTGTGCATGTGTGTGTGATGCCAGGGATTGAACTCGGGCTCTTGTGCTTCCAACATAGGCACAGTGCCACTTGAGCTAAATCTCTGACCCATATATGGGTGATTTTTGTGATGAATTTACATCTGGACACCACTGAGTCTCTTAAACCATGAACATGGAGTGTTTATTTAGGTTTTCTTCTATCTTGGGACTGTTCTGTAATTTTTAGTGTGTAAGTCTTGCACATTTTTCATTGTTTTATTACTAGATATTGATGTTTTTCTGATAATTGCAAATGGTATTTTTTGGGCATTAAAATATTTTATCGAATTTCCCATATATAATCATAACAAAAATGTAGTAAGTAAATTTTGATTAAACTGAACTGTTGGAAAAGTCTAGTTAGAACTGTTAAAACATATCGCTGGTGTAGTATGTTACTAGTGTTGAACCCAGGTCCCTATATGGAGCCTTCAACCTCTGAGCTCCCTTCACAGCCCTAGGGATACTTCATTAGAAAGGAAACCAAAAAGCTATGAACAATTAAATGACACTTTTGGTGGCGTTGGGAGTTGAACCAGGCCTTTGTGTGTGGCAGGCAAGCACTCTGCCCCTGAGCCATATCCTCCACCCACATCGCATGAAAAAACATTTAAAAGAAACTTAATAAAGCTGCTAATTTTTTGGAGGTATATTTTATGTACTGTAAAATGCACAGACCCTAAGTGTTCAGTTTGATAAACTTTTTAATCTCCATCCATGTGGCTGCCACTTAGGTAAAGGAATGTCTAGTAGCTTCAAACTCTGTCCCCCCCACCCCCTGCTGCTTTTGGCCACACTGGGCTTGAACCTAGGTCCTTCTCTGAGCTACATCCCTGGCCTTTTCTAATTTTTATCTTGAGACAGGGTCTCATTAAGTTGTTAAGTTCCCCAGGTTGAGCCCAAACTTGTTATCCTTCTGTCTCGGCCTCCCAGGTATGTTCCATAGTGCCTGCCTTCAAGCCTAAAGGCAGCCCCCCCCCAGTAGGTTACTGAAAAGGCTTTTACTTAGAAACATTGTATCATTACTTGAAATTTAACAATTGTTTGATTTGTTACAAAGTAGTTTACTTTTAGCAGAAGTGATAATGGATGGCTTTGCCTGGCGCTATTGACTGGGATTAAATATAGCCCATTTTATACTGCTATAACAAAATAACCAAAGAGGGTGGGGATTTAGCTCAATGATTTCAGTGCCTGTGTCACTAGCGCAAGGTCCAGACTTAGATCCCTGGTGCCAAATAAAAACAAAACAAAACAACAAAAAACAAAATACCCAAGGATTGAGAATTTATGAAGAACGGATATTTATTTCTCACTGTCTGGAGGCTGGATGTCCAGAATCAAGGGGTCAGCAGATTGGCTTTTTGGTGAGAGCTGCTTCTCCCAGAGGGCAGAGAGAAGAGAGAGTTGTCGCCCCTCTCTGAGGAGGAGGAGCCCCAAGGCCCAAGCACTTCTCAAAGTCTCCCCCTTTGGAAACATCTGGATGTGGGAAGTGCCAACAGAGAAGCCATAGTCTCTCTTGCTCCATAGGAGATAAAGTTTGACCTACGTTAGAGTGTAAATCTGTAGGGTGGGCAGCTTACTAGTTGGAGTTTTGCTTGCTCTAGTGAGTGATGCTTTGACTTTTCCCTTAACATCTGTCTCCACAGACACTGGTTCTGGCACAGTAGATCCACATGTTCAGCAAATGTCCTTTTGTTTTATGGTCAGTACAGTGGTAGGATTAAATGGGGAAATGAGATGGGGAAAATGAAAAGTGGAAATTCTCTTAGCAAGAGACTTATGTTGTGTGTTAAGTAGCAAACGAAGAAGGTACAACAAGTTGTTCCATGAGCACATGATGAAATCTGAAGCCACAAGCCCAGTCGTGTCAAGGAGAGACCTGTTGTTTGGCTTTCCCAAAATACTAGTTTTTTTCCTGCTCTTAATATTTTTCCCCATAGTGGTTTGCTTAAGGAATACACGTAGATACATAGGATATACAAATACATGTGTACATATACATATTTTAAAGCTTGTAACTTAGGCTCTAACCTACTCAGAAAAATGCATTCATTGTAAGTGCATAAAACTTCACCAAACGGTCATCTGAGTTCGATAAAGTCTGGTGAGAACCTCCCAGAGGTAAGGGTAGCCTGACATCTTAACACCAGCTCCCCAGGGGTACCTGGCACCTCCTTCTCCCCTGCTGGATCCCCTGGTGGCTCTGCTCCCCGTGTTGTTATTGTTTTTCTGTGCTCCAACTGTACTGTATGGAACAGTAACTTTCGCTCTGGATGCTGTAGTAGAGTAAGTTTAATTTTGATTGGCTGAGGTGGTCTTAAGGGAGGGGATCTGCTTCAGTATTTTTTCTTAAAGCAGAATCTGACACTGTAAACAGAGGCTGGAGTTGCTTTCCGGATTGAGGAGAACTGCTACTTGGAGGCCTCTGAGGAGGCAGGGCAGGAGGGCTGCGATTTCAGAGCAGTGCTACCTTAGTTAGTAGCAAGGATGTTACAACCTTCTTACACATCTGTGCTTTCCAAAATTTTACTGTTGCTATTAGAAAAGTGATTTTTTTTTTTTTAGTTTTTAGAAAATATTTACTTAAATAACAGTGGGGCCAGAGATTTAGCTCAGTGGTTCTGGCGCCTGCCTTGCAAGCCCAAGTCCCTGAGTTCGATCCCGGTAGCCACATACAATGCTGGGTGTGGTGACTCACACCCACCAGCCATCAATATCACATACCACAGTGCCAGGTGTGGTGGCTCACGCCTGTAATCCCAGCACTCCGGAGGCAGAGGCAGGAGGATTGCTGAGTTCGAGGCTTGCCTGGCCTACATGGTGAGCTCAGGGCCAGCCTGAACTATAAAGCGAGAGACCCTCTCTCAAAAAAAAAAAAAAAAACCAGTGATAATGACACATTCATGGTGCTCACACTAAGTACTGTGTGGAGAGCTTTGCTGAAGTTCCTGTTCTAATTTTCACCGAAACTGCTGTTTTGTTAGTGCTCTGGAGTGAGTTCCCTGTCGTGCACATGAGAACATTCTCACACTTAGGTTGGGGTGCGTGCCCTCATCGTCTAACTGTCTATTCTTTCCATGTAGGTATGTCATTGATGGTGCCACCGCCCTCTGGTGTGCTGCAGGAGCAGGACATTTTGAAGTTGTTAAACTTCTAGTCAGCCATGGAGCCAACGTGAACCACACCACGGTGACCAACTCCACCCCTCTGCGCGCAGCCTGCTTTGACGGCAGACTGGACATTGTGAAATACTTGGTCGAGAATAATGCCAACATCAGTATCGCCAACAAGTATGACAACACCTGCCTGATGATCGCAGCGTACAAGGGCCATACCGACGTGGTCCGATACCTTCTGGAACAGCGCGCTGACCCCAACGCGAAAGCACACTGCGGAGCCACGGCGCTGCACTTTGCGGCAGAGGCTGGGCACATAGACATCGTGAAAGAGCTGATCAAATGGCGAGCGGCCATAGTAGTGAACGGCCATGGGATGACCCCGCTGAAGGTAGCTGCTGAAAGCTGTAAAGCTGACATCGTGGAACTGCTGCTCTCGCACGCCGACTGTGACCGAAGAAGTCGGATCGAAGCTTTGGAACTCTTGGGTGCCTCCTTTGCCAACGACCGTGAGAACTATGACATCATGAAGACGTATCACTATTTATACCTAGCCATGTTGGAGCGTTTTCAAGATGGCGATGACATTCTTGAAAAGGAGGTTCTCCCTCCAATCCACGCTTACGGAAACAGAACTGAATGTAGAAACCCTCAGGAACTGGAGTCCATCCGGCAGGACAGAGACGCTCTTCACATGGAAGGCCTTATAGTTCGGGAACGGATCTTGGGTGCCGACAACATCGACGTTTCCCACCCCATCATTTATAGGGGCGCTGTTTATGCGGATAACATGGAATTCGAGCAGTGTATCAAGTTGTGGCTTCACGCCCTGCACCTCAGGCAGAAGGGCAACAGGAATACCCACAAGGATCTTCTGCGATTTGCTCAAGTCTTCTCCCAGATGATACATTTGAATGAAACTGTGAAGGCCCCAGACATAGAGTGTGTCTTGCGGTGCAGCGTCTTGGAAATAGAACAGAGTATGAACAGGGTAAAAAATATCCCCGATGCTGATGTCCACAGTGCCATGGACAATTATGAATGTAACCTCTACACCTTTCTGTATTTAGTGTGCATTTCTACCAAAACACAGTGCAGTGAGGAAGATCAGTGCAAAATTAACAAGCAGATCTACAACCTGATCCACCTGGACCCCAGAACTCGGGAAGGTTTCTCCTTGCTGCATCTGGCCGTCAACTCCAACACCCCCGTGGACGATTTCCACACCAACGACGTCTGCAGCTTCCCGAACGCCTTGGTCACTAAGCTCCTGCTGGACTGCGGCGCCGAGGTGAACGCTGTGGACAACGAGGGCAACAGCGCCCTCCACATCATCGTCCAGTACAACAGGCCCATCAGTGACTTTCTGACCTTGCACTCCATCATCATCAGCTTGGTGGAGGCGGGCGCTCACACGGACATGACGAACAAGCAGAACAAGACTCCGCTGGACAAGAGTACAACTGGGGTGTCGGAGATATTGCTTAAAACTCAGATGAAGATGAGTCTCAAGTGCCTGGCTGCCCGAGCAGTTCGGGCTAATGACATTAACTACCAAGACCAGATCCCCAGAACTCTTGAAGAGTTTGTTGGATTTCATTAAGTGACTGGATATGTAAAATTGTTTGATGTGGTGCTAAAAAAGTAAAGGACTTTAATCACAGACAATAGGATTATGTGTTCATAAATTGTGCTTTGCTTTCCATTCTCTTTCCTTTCGACCCGTGTTCTGTCTTTGGTCTTCTTGCCTCACAAAGTGATTGATTTCAGACCCACTTTAAACCAAACCACATTGTTTAGGGGCAACTATAAGGGGTTTGGCTGTCGGTTTCTTACTGTTTTTTTTTTTTTCTTTTTTAAAGAAACAAATATTCAGTACTTAGTTTATGTAATAAGGGACATTTATCATTTCAAGTTCCTAATGTCTTAAACAGCTGCTTACAACAGTATTTCTGTTACGCCTTTGTCAGTTGTTTTCCGTGCAGCAGTTTGAGAAAGAAAAAGAACCAGAAAGGAGCGCGGAAAGCACTGGGAGGTCCAGGTGGCGTGCACGTGTACGGTAGTCTTCACTCTGCCCTCACGTGTGTGAAGGGAGGCGGCTCATTTTAACAGCAGGAGGACTTAATACAGCTACACAGATACCTGAAAAAAGTGCTAGTTTCATCATAGCTGCAAATTCAGAAAGTTAAATCCATTGCAGTGTGCTGAGTCATGTGTTCCAAGTGGTACTAATCTTACACCTGCCTTCTCAGAGATTTTTTTTTTTTTTTTTTTTTTTACAGGGTCTCGCTTGGTATTTCAGGCTGGCTCTGAGCTCACTATGTAGCCCAGGCAAGCCTCGAACTCAGCAATCCTCCTGCCTCTGCCTCCCGAGTGCTGGGATTACAGGCGTGAGCCACCACGCCCGGCTTTCTCAGAGAATTTTGAGGGGCTCTGCGTTTAGGCTTGAGATTTGTGAAGTTTCTGTTCCAATTTAAGTTGTCTGAGCTGCAGCCAGCTGCATCCATTTCACCTCGCAGACAGGTAGATGTTAGCGATGCTGTGTTTTCTTAGGAAATAAGTGATTGCTGTGCAGTTACATAGTCTCTTTCTGTGCCCTTGTCCATTTCCTTCTGTGTTGAATCTTCTAAGATTTGGATACTGCTTTTCCAGAGGGCATTGTGTTTCCCATCCAGTAAGGTGTTTCATGACTGATGAAAACGTGTCAGCATATTTTTAAAGTTTTTTTTCACTTTAGTCTATCATAAGAGGTAGAAAAATCACTAGTCCAGAATGTATACAGAATTTGAATGTTTTCGACAATGAAAACAATTCTCAATGCTACTTGAAAGGTATTTTGATGGAGCTGCAAAATTTTCTACCACAAAATGTCAGTTATTTTGACAGGCTTTACAGAGGTCTCTGTTTTCTTGTTTTGACAGTAACAGTTTAAACTATCAGTGTAAAAGAACATTCTGTGATTAAAATGTAGGAGGAATTCAAGCAGAGGTCCTCAACATTTTCTATTGATGTTAAAAACGATAAGGTAAAATCAGCTCTTGCTCTAATTTTCTCTCTAGTGCCAAATGAATGCCTTAGCTACTCATAGTGCATGGTACTGTAAGTGAAGACCTGCAGCTCTTTTTCTTTCATGAACAGCATTCTGAGAATGTAGCAACATCAACTATAAACTTTAAAACACAAGATGTCTATTGCTATTCACTTACGGATATAGCTTTGTAAAATCCAAGAGAAATGCTGCAGTGCAATGTGTGTCGAAACAGTGATGAAGCAGAAACCAGCACTCAGGGCCTTAAATGGAGATAAACCCACGAGGTGAAATGCTTTGCAGGGCGGGTGGGGGAACTTTGGACTTTAAAATCTTCTTCCCCCAAGGATGTATGATAACATTGCTGTTTTTCTACTGTGTGTCTTCTAGCTTAACCCAGGAGTGTTTTGATGGAAATCTTGTCTTGGTAATGGATTTCTATTTGGCTAACATGAGATTTTAAGAGGAAAGTTTTCAGTATGGCCTGAAGGGATATTAGAATGAGCCCCGGCTGGACATGGTGGAACATGTGTGTAATTCCAGCATCTGGGAGGCTGAGACAGGAGGATCGCTGTTTAGGGCTAGCCTGGGTTCCACATGGTGATCTAAGCCCACCCTGGACTCCATAGTGAAACTCTGCCTCAAAAGAGCAAAAAAAAAAAAAAAATCCAAAAAACCTTAATCTGGATATTATTGACCTTGATCTTCCTGGTGTGAATCAAGTGCTGTATGTTTCAGCAGCAGAGAGACAAGGCAACTTCCCACGGTGAGTGAAACAGGGCTGTCACAGCTTAGGTCACACTGTTTCCGTACTGCAAGGCCTGTGTCTCTGACAGAGCAAGGAATGGCTTAATGCTCGGTAGTCATTTGGTTCTGTTTTTAATGTATATGATTTTTAAAACACCCAAACTTTAAGAATCAGATGATGTTGCATGTTTTAGTAACACATTTCATCCCCTTGGCTGCCAGGGCCAGCACTATTTTAGACATTACTCATTTATAAAATGAAGATAATTATATGTACATATTCAGACATCAGTTTAATGACAGTTTAGGAGAAAACTGGGAAAATTAAATCATGCTGATTGAAATACTGACAAAGTTGGGGAAGTGTGAAGCCTTCAGAATAAACTATGAACTGTGCTAATGGTAACTGAATTTTTAAAAAAAGTATGGTGTTTTAGTACATTGCTAAGGATTTAATTCTGTCTTGTTTTATCAGCCTGAATATCCTTTATGAAAGATAAAGCCATTCTGGAAACAATTCACCCACTTGCCTGTTTTTTACATATGTTTTCTTTCTCTCCCTCTCCCTCTCCCCCTCCCCCTCCCTCTC
>PVIC010027862.1:0-23530 GCA_004025085.1 Thryonomys swinderianus
GGAAGGAAGGAAGGAAGGAAGGAAGGAAGGAAGGAAGGAAGGAAGGAAGGAAGGAAGGAGAGAAAGAGAAAGAGAAGGAGAGAGGGAGAGAGAGAGGAAGAAGGAGAAGAAGAAGGAGAAGAAGAGGAAGAGGAGGAGGAGGAGGAAGGAAGGAAGGACATAAGAGATATGAGGTTAGAAAAAGCAGCCTCACTTTATAAGAGGCTCTTATAAACTTCATCACATTTTGGGTTTTGTTTATATAATACCAGGGATGGAACCTAGGGCCTGGCACATGCCAGGCAAGTGCTCCACCTCTGAGCCACATCCCAGCCTGCCAAGTGCATAGCACCAACTGAGAAGAAGTACAAGTTTATAAGAAGGGAAATCTAGGAAGACTCCAAGGTAGAGAAGGCCCTTAGGGCCATCACTCTGGAGGTTAGCAGGGAGACTCCTCAGCAGATAAACCTGTGGCAAGCTTCCCAGCCAGAACAAACACAGGGTCAGAGGAACTTCCAGCCTTGACCCGGGCTGGGCCTCCAGGAGAGATGAAAGGCAACCAGGCCTGCTATGTCCCCTAGGCCTTCTCACCTCCCTTAATACTCCCCTCCTCCCCACCACCAGGAATTGAACTCAGGGCCTGGTGCTTACCAGACAGCCACTATGCTGCTGAGCTACCTTCCTAGCCCAAGATCCCCTTTCTTACTGTTGGGGGTTGATATGATGTCCAAGTCTCACTAACTTAAAAGCAGAGGCTGCAGGAAACTGAGAGGTCAGAGGGAGAGGGGAGACAAAGGCAATGGCATTTACTAGGCCACCACTCTGCCCTTATCTAATCTATACATCTTAATCCTTATAGCCATGCCAAAAAGTAGCTTTTATCATCATCCTCATTTTAGAGATAAAGAAACAGACTCAGAGATTAGCTGAAACCCCACTTGGCATCAAGAACCAGAACTGAAACAAGTTCTTCCACCCCAGGGCAGGGAAGAGGAGAGCAGAGTCAGAGACTAAACAGACTAATAATGGAAGGAGAGAGCAGCTGCCCTGCGTGAAATCCCCTGGGGGGAGATTGCCTGACACCTACAAAATGACATCCGCCACCTCCCTGACCCGTCCCCACCACCCACCCTACCTGGCCACCTGGCTCACTGACTGAACACTTTCCTGCGCTGTCTCTGCATCCTCCAGCCAGCTGCCTCTCCAGCACTTCCCCCAAGAGGCTGGTCTCCTGAGTGCACACCCACGGTGGCTTGTCCTGTCCCTGAACCCCACCTCCCGCCTTCACAGCTTGCGTTCTGTGTCTGTGTGCTCATCTGCCATCTCCCTGCCAGACTGGGAGCTCGCTGAGAACCAGGGCCTGATCTCACTTGCTAAATCCCTGTCCTAGAAGAGCCTGGAGAATCAGAGGTGCATAGGGCATGGGCAACCTGGCCTTGTTCATCTCCCTCCCTTTCACTCTTCCCTCGCCACTGCAGCCCTACAGCTCCCACCTGGTTCTCCTCAAGCCCCGCGTCTTTGTGCTTCCTACCCTCTCTGTCTGACACATCTGCCTCTCCTGAGCTCAGCTGAAGTATCACCCATGAGAGAACCTTTCTCTGCCCATCTGCCCCTGCCCAGCAAGCTACACTGCATTTCCCATTGTCCTTTTCTTCTACCCACTTAACTATTTGCCATTTACTTTGTTTTCTCCCACAATACTGGGGATGGAACCCAGGAGTGGTCTATCCCTGAGCTACACCCCCTGCCCTGTCTATTTTATTTTGAGGTGACCTCTTGAAAATTGCTTAGCCCAGCCTTCAACTTGCAATCCTCCTGCCTCAGCCTCCAAAGTAGCTGGGACTGCAGCCATGTGCTACCATGCCTAGCTCGCTCTTACTTTGCTTTCAGGATATTTGTTTCCAACACTAGACTTTGAGCCCAGGGAAGCCAGAGTCCCTCTCAACTCTGTCAGGACAATCATGCTGGCAGCTTGAAGTTGACCACTGTGGGAATATTTACACTAGGGGAATGGGCACACGCTGCATACCAGCGCTTTTCTTCCCATGGAGCTAGCTGCTCCACATTTACCAGCACGCCCCTGTCTTGCTCACACAGGAAATGTGTAGAACAGACCCCACCCTTGAAAGACTTCCCCAGGGGCTGAAATCTGGTGCAAGGGGCAGTGACACTGCAGAGTGAACGCAAGAGGCCAGGCTGTGGCTTTCTGGCTCAGTCATCTGGGGATCAGGGCACAATCAGAACCACACCACCTATAATGTTCAGCCACAGAACTCCAACATATGGCTTGCAGGGAAGGAAATTCATCATTTTATTCACATCTAATTACAATTATGTTAAAACTGACAGTTCGGTGACAAGGATGTTTATAAATGTTGGAACCACTTGGGGACATAAATTGGCTTTTTTCTATTATAAACTTTATGATATCTAGATATAAATGCAGGATTTCTGAAGAAAAGTAGTAATTTTTAAGTTTACATGTGCTGAAAGTATAAAATACTGGAATTTGAAGATTTAGAGTTTTAAAGAAGTAAAATATGTTACTAATAATTTTTTCTGGTTTTTTTTTTTTTTTTTTGAGACAGGGTCTCACTTTGTAGTTCAGGCTGGCCCTGAGCTCACTATGCAGCCCAGGCAAGCCTTAAACTCAGCAATCCTCCTGTCTCTGCCTCCCGAGTGCTGGAATTGCAGGCGTGAGCCACCATGCCCAGCCTGTTTGTTTTTTGAGACAGGGTTTTGTTGTGTAGTTCAGGCTGGCCTTGAACTCACTGTGTAGCCGAGGCTGGTCTCGAACTTGAGGCCATCCTCCTGCCTCTGCTTCCCAGTGCTGGGATGATAGATGTGTGCCATCCCACCAGTTCTCTTACTAAAAATGTCAATACTGATTGATGTCAAAAATGATTATTATTATTGATACCAGGTTAAATAATTCTTCAAATTGATTCGTCCATTTCTTTTTGCTCTTTGGAATGTGGCTCACATTAAAGTGCAGTGGACAGTGACAGCCTAGGGATCTGGGGCTGCTCTATACCATCCACTTGATGGTTCAAAGTGGAGGTGAGAAACCACTAAGGGACTCTTCTGAGATTACAAATTCAAGAAGACAATGTGCTCACCTTGTCAGATTGTGCTTTGGCAAAGGACAACCACCCCGCGTGGGGGAGAGGCTGGCTCCTGCAGCAGCAGCCTCAGAGGAACCGTGGACACCTGGCCACTGCCAGATTTTCACCCCAAGTCCTGAGAGCAGGCGCAGGGTCCAAGACTGGTTCTGTCAAAGACTCCCACATGGACAAGCTGACTCTTGGGAACACACCAAAGACCTAGGCCTAGCCACAAGCCAGGCCTGAGAATCATCACACAGAAGCCAGAGGACCCTTAATTCTCAGAACCACATGACTTTTCCCTTCCACACTACACAAATCAATCCCTCTTGCTAGACTGCCCTTCCCTCTTTTATCCCACTAAAGGACTTGGTTCAAATGCTCTTTCCTCTGAAGCCTTTGTGGGCCAGAGGACGTCCCAGTCCACAGGGCTTCTGGTGCAGCCTGTTCTTACCACTTCCTGATCAGACTCAATGCCTTGACTCCCCTCGCACCTAAGTTCTTGTTAGAACACAGAACATGGGGGTCTCCCCTGTCAAAAACTTAAGTGGGTCTCCATGGCCTAAAATAGTTGTTCTCAAACTCAGGCAAATACCAGAGTCACCTTGAAGCTCCATAAATTGCAGACTGCTGGGTCCCACCCCAGAATGTCTGCTCAAGGTGAAGCCTGATGGGCTATGTATGCGACTGACAAGGATGCAGGTGACACTTATGCTGCTCTGACCAGCGCTGCTCAGAAAGTTCAAGTATGCACTCTTGACCTTGGCATTCAGCCTTCTACAATGTGGCCTCTGAGTATTTTACCACCCTGATCTCTCACAGCCGCAGCCCTGTCTGAGACTAGCAATCGCCTGAACGTGCCCCACTGTTCTGCCTCCACACTGCAGCTCCTTGCGCCGCCTTCCCTGACATCAGTCTGGAACTTGAATCTCACAAAATGAAGACACAGCAGCTTTCAAAGTCTACAGAGTAACAAACGCAGGATGTGGGGGTAGCTCCAAATGAGGAGGGTAACAAAAGCACTGTGCTACAGCAATCACCTCGGATAAGAAAGTACCAGCCGAAAGTGACAATCTGGAAACAAAAAATCCTGGTGTATCTATTTAAACACAATCACAAGCCAGTTAAGAGTTGTTCTTTTTCTCTATCTGGTTCTCCAGCTTGGCCACCTTCTAGCTGTGTGGTCTGAGACAACTTGCTTAGCTTCTTTGTTTCTCACTTTTTCTATAAAGCAGAAACACAGCCACAACTTCAAAGGATGAAGATTAAATGACACAAAGAAAGTGAAACTCACAGAGAAAGGCCCAGCACAGAGTCAGCCCTCAATACACGCCAGCTCCTCCTGGTGTCAGCTTTGAACTTGGAAGAGTATTGAACTTGGGACCTGGCCATAGTCAATAATGGGAAGAAAAAGGGTATTTTTCTTAATAAGTGTAGCTGCAGTCCACAAGGTATAGGAATGGAAAAGGGGATGGACAGACACATGGGTGGATGGGTAGGTGGCCAACAGGAGAATTCTTCGGTTCATGTCAAAAGTGGCTGTGTGAACTCAGTTTGGAAATGCTAATTTAAAAACATTAAAAACTGAGCTGAGGATGGTACCACACATCTCTAATCCCAGCACTCTAGGAGGCTGACGGAGGAAAATCATAAGCTCAAACTGAGCCTGGGCAACTTTGGATCTTAACTACTGTATATAGTTTCTCTGTTCTAATTTATATCTGCTTTTTGAAATGTTTTTTTCTGCTTTAATGAGATATTACATATATTGTCATTAGAGAAAAATGAGAATATACAGAAAAGAAAAAAAAAGACAAACTACTCAAGTATTTATACTGGACATAACCATTCTAGACCATGTCTCAAAAAATAAAAAAGACAAAATGTGGTGGCACACACCTGTAATCCCAGCACTCGGGAAGCTGAGGCAGGAGGATCACTGTGAGTTGAAGACCAGCCCGCCTAGACTACACAGCGAGTTCAAGGCCAGCCTGGACTATATAACAAGGCTCTGTTTCAAAAAACTGAAATAAAAAGAAATATTAAAGAACCAGGGATATAGCTCAGTGGCACCGTGCCTGCCTGCCTGGCAAACGCAAAATCTTGAGTTCAATCCCCACTACCCCCCCAAAAAAATTAAATTTTAAAAAGGCTAGGGATGGTGTTCAAGGCAAAGACCCTGAGTTCAAGCCAGAGGATAAACCTGCCCAAAAGGTAAACATGCTTGTAAAGAGGATCCCGGACAAGAACACAACAAATTCAGAGATGCGTATCATACCATTGTTCACAACCACAAAAACACTATCAGAAGCAGCCGAAATGCTCAGCAATAGACAGTACACGGGAAGATGATGGATTTCTTTGGAAGAATAAAAAATGAAGATGCGAGTGTTTCCCTAAGGACATGAAAAGTTCTAATGGGCTGAGGGCTCACTTGGTGACAGAGCTCTCACCTTAGTGTGAGCCAGATCCCAGGTTCTATCCCCAGCACTGAAAAAAACCAACCAAACAAACAAACAAAATCCTAAATATATTGCAAATGATAAAGTGTAAGATAAAGTAACCTGAATGATAATTTTACTTCTGTAAAATTCTTGTGGGAAGAAATAGTCTAGAAAAATACATTCTGTTATCAGTGGTTATTTCCAGGGTAGTTAAGTGGTTTTAGCTTTTTCCTCTTCGCTTTTCTATATATTCTCATTTTTTTCTCTGATTAGACATATATGTTTGTATAATTTCTTTAAAGAAGAAAACATTTTGAAAGGCAGCACTGGGGCTGGGGATTTAGCTCAGTGGTTCTGGTGTCTGCCTGGCAAATGCAAGGTCCCAAGTTCAGTCCCCGGTACCACATATCACAATGCCAGGCCAGGTGACTCAGGCCTGTAATCCTGGCACTCAGGAGGCAGAGGCAGGAGGATTGCTGTGAGTTCAAGGACAACGCAGTCTCAGCTTGCCCAGCCTCTGCTCTCTGCACCTCTGTTTCTCTGGGAAAGGGTGACCAGCTGGCAACTCTCCCTACTCTGCTAGGGATCCCCAGAGATAGCAGAAAAGAAGGGTTTTGACAGCTAAAACTGATGGTTATGGGGTGGTTTTATTCCCCCACTGCCACCTTAAGCCTAAATAGGTCCTCAAGGAGATACTCAGAGAGGTGGAGGTCACAAGTCCTTGGGGGCACTCCCTTAGAGGGCACTGACAAAGTTCCCTGCCACCCTGGTCTCCTCACTGGCTTCTGTCTTGCAGTATTATCTGTCCTCAGGCAAGAGCTCTTGCCAGGAAGTCACCTACCATGAGGTCCACGCCGGAGCCGAGCCAGTACTGGTGCCGCGGCCCGGAACCTCCAGGACTATGAGCTCTTTCCTCTATAACGTACCCAGCCTCTGGAGTTTCACTCTGATAATGGAGTACAGAAGAATACGAGCTAACTGGGCCAAGTCCCAAGCCCCTGGGCTGCTGGCTTCCCCTCTCTGGCTTCAGTTCTGCAGGATGTGACGCGAGAAGGACACACAATGGTCTGTTAGCTCTCTGTTGGTTTCTTAAATGAAAAGAGATTTCCCCACGTAGCAACAGCAGTTGTTCCTAAACATGAGGGTTTCTGTTGCAAAGAGGTCAGGACTCGATTTCCATTATTTTAAAAGGGAAAAAATGAGAGTAGGTCACCTTTAAGTTCTATCCCAAATTCCTAAAATGTAACTAAAACACAGTAAAATTCCACACATAATAAACTACCACGACAGGATGCACAACGCTTTAACATCCCTTCCTGGCCTGGAGGTACAGCTGCGTGGTGGAGTGGGTGTCAGCCTGCACAAAGCCCCAAGTCCAGCCCCCCCAGGAAATCCCTTCCGACCACTACAGTTATGAACCCATTCCCACACTGGCCTCGCAGCAGCCTTCACAAAACATTTACATGTCGTTCTTATGTTCTTCTAAATGCATCTAAAATTTACTTGAGACTTGCCCTGTGCACTATTTTGCTTCAATGTGGTACTGATTTGAGGGGGACATAAATATGGTTGGGCTGGGGTCTAGCTCAGTGGTAAAGCATTTACCTACCATATGCAAAGCTCTGGGTACTACCCTCAGTGCCCCACCATGCACACACAGAAATTTTACATATAAAACTGGCTTAAGGAGAACGGAGGGCCGTGGAAGAGCCCCCTTCATTGGTGCTGCAGTGGCTGTAGAACAGATGTTAATGCCAGAAGTAAGAGAAGAGCCAGCACCTGGCCAGCTCTTACGTGGGCTCAGCACGACCCTGAGCACCTGTCAGGAATGACTCATTAATCCTGCAGCTGCTCCACGAACTGCTACTGGTGAGCAGTAAACTTTATCCAAAATGCTTGGGATCAGGAATATTTCAGATTTTGGTTCATTTCAGATTTCAAACTATTTACTTATATTCTACCAACTGAATATCCCTCAGCTGAAATCAGAAATCCAAAATGCTCAGAAACTTAAAACTTTTTGAGTGCTGTTCATATTTGAGAGAGATTCAAGTTTCAGATTTTTGGATTAAGGTGGCTCATTCTGCAACGTGGTCCCAGGATACAGCTGGAGAAACCAAGGCACTGACAGGCTTAGGGGTATCCAGGACCACCCAGCTTTATAAGCAGTAGCATTGGAATTTAAGGACAGACGTCAGGACCCTGGAATTCCCTCTTACCCCAAACCACTGTTCCTACTGCCAATAGGGGAGACTCCACAGGAAGGGAGGACACCTGGCCCTTGCCCCAGCCCCTGCTTTCAAAGAGATGCCCAGGAAGAGCTGAAGACCATGCCAGTTCTGGAGTGCCAGGCCACAGGGGTGGATGGACGGTGGGGCAGCACCCTTACCCACAGCTTCCCATCATGGTAGTAGGCTCCCAGGAGCTTCACGATGTACGGGTGGTCGCAGGTTGCCAGAATCTCTATCTCCACGATGTAATCTTCAAGCTCCTCCTCACTCTTGGTCTCAATAACTTTGGCAGCAGCCAAAGCACCCGTCTCCTTGTTCTTGGCCTGTGAAGGGAGACACAAAGTTCAGCAAGGCAGCTGGGCAGGAAGCTGACCCCTGCAAGGCAGCCCGGGGAGCCCTGCCAGAGTGAGAGAACAGAGGCTGGATGTCTAGGGAGACTGAGATGATGGACCAGGACAGACATTGTTCCCGCCAGGACTGATGCATATGTTGTGTTCACACAGAGAAACACAGCCCAGACACAATATTCTGTGTTTAATAATAACACAAATACAACACACCCATTCTCTGACATAAATAAAAATACAAGAACAGGTTAGGACTACAAAAATCAACATGGAAAGATGGTTGATTGGTTCAGTGAAATAAACCCAGTCACTACACAATAAAAGTAGCACAAAGCAGAAAACTACAAAGCACGGTAGCATGTGCCTGTAATCCCAGCTTCTTGGGAGGGTGAGTCAGAAGAATTTCAAGTTTAAGGCCAACCTGGGATATTCAGCAGAGTATTGTCTCAAAAAATTAGAAGAAAGAGCTGGAGATTTAGCTCAGTGGCTCTGGCTCCTCCCTAGAAAGCATAAGGTCCTGATCAATCCTGGTAACCACATACAACAATACTGGGCATGGTGACTCACGCCCACCAGCAATCAGTACCACATACCACAGTGCCAGGTGTGGTGGCTCCCGCCCGTAATCCCAGCACTCGGGAGGCAGAGGCAGGAGGATTGCTGACTTCGAGGCTTGCCTGGGTTACATAGTGAGCTCAGGGCCAGCCTGAACTACAAAGTGAGACCCTGTCTCAAAAAATAAAAAAAAAAGTTAAAAGAGCAAGGAATATAGCTTAGTGGTAGAGGGCTTGCACAGTATGCATAAGGCCCTGAGATCTATCCCTAGTCCCTCCCACACACAATGATAACTGAATAAAGAAGAAAATAATACTTTTGTATGCATTCACATGCGTCTATAAACACATGGAATCAAGGTAAAGATAGTGCTTGACAGCTGGCTGGGGAGGTGCCTAAAAATGGAGGGTTTCCTAAGCACTTTCAACCTCTGCATACTGCTGGAAAAGTGGGAAGAGAAATGTGACATCATTTATTTGTGCCATTTCACACAGCACAATCAAGAGCCAGGTACCCCAGTGGCACAGGGCTTCCCCAGCATGCACAAGGCCTTGGTTTCATTCTCAGCACTGCAAAGAAATTTTTAAAAGTACAATAAAAAACATGTTTATGTAAACGCCCATTTCCAGTGGAATTTCTTCCTATATGCATGTCACATGGGCAACACTTTTTTAAAGTTGATTTTATTGGTACAGTTTATACATACATTATGATCACATTCAGCATTGAGAATTTCTGAGACAGGATCTCACTAAATTGTTCAGGCTCCCTTTGTTAAAAGGAATGAAATTCTGGGGGCCAGAGGGTTAGCTCAGTGGTTCTGGCGCCTGCCTCACAAGCGCAAGGTCCTGAGTTCGATCCCCGGTAACTACATATAATGCTGGGCATGGAGACACGTGCACCAACAATCAACACCGCATACCACAATGCCGGACGTGGTGACTCACGCCTGTCATCCCAGCACTCGGGAGGCAGAGGCAGGAGGACTGCTGAGTTCAAGGCTTGCCTGGACTACATAGTGAGCTCAGGGCCAGCCTGAACTACAAAGTGAGACCCTGTCTCAACAAGAAAAAAAAAAAAGGAATGAAATTCTGGGCCAGAGATTTAGCTCAGTGGTTCCAGTGCCTGCCTTGCAAGCGCAAAGTCTTGAGCTCGATCCCCCGTAACCACATACAATACCGGGCGTGGTGACTCACACCCACCAGCAATCAATACCACATACCACAGTGCTGGGTTTGGTGGCACATGCCTGTCATCCCAGCACTCAGGAGGCAGAGGCAGGAGGATTGCTGAGTTCAAGGCTTGCCTTGGCTGCATGGTGAGCTCAGGGCCAGCCTGAACTACAAAGCGAGACCCTGTCTCAAAAAAAAAAAAAACAAAAAGGAATGAAATTCTGATTTGTGCTAGGACATGCGTAAATCGTAAAAACACTGTGCTAAGGGAAATAAGTCAGACACAAAAGCCCAAACCCCATAAAATTCCACTCATTATGAGACAAACCCATAGATGGGGAAGGGGGGAAAAGAGGAAATTCTCTTTAGTGGGTACAAACTCTTTGTTGGGGATGATAAAGTATTTGAAATACAGATGGGGTGTTGGCTCTCTAACTTGGAAATGAACTTAATGCCACATGACTGTACACTTAGGAAGGGCTAACACAGAGTATGATGCTATATATATCTTATCAATATGCAGGCAGGCACAGTGCCACCAAGCCACTCCTTTATCTTATCAATATTCAAAAAGAGTGCAAGACAGAAATAACAATTCAAGCAGTGAGCCCCCCCACCCCCCATCCCACAGCACAAGCTGGGGTCCCAGAAACCGGAGGCCACCCCACAGCTCCCCCAAGGGTCCTGGCAAGCCAGGGGGACTCTATATGAACATCCTACCCTGCCACGAGAGCCCTGGGTCAGAAAAGGGTGCATTTTGTGATAATAGGGCCCCTAAAAGTGAGCTGCTCAGACTTGTGCAACCATTGTGGAGATCCGTGTGGAGATTTCTCAGAAAACTAGGACTACGGGTCCCATTTGACCCTGCTATCCCCCTGCTAGGAATATACCCAAAAGAACTTAAAAACTCACATTGGAAAGACAGATGTACACCCTTGTTCATAGCAGCTCAGTTTGTGATAGCTCAATCTTGGAAACAACCCAAATGTCCATCAACTGGAGAGTGGATAAAGAAGATGTGGTTTTTTTATAAAATGGAGTATTACTCTGCCATAAAGAATGACAAGATCGAGCCATTTAGGTGCAAATGGAGACACCTGGAGGATATACTAATAAGTGAAATCAATAGATCACAGATAGACAATTTCTGGATCTTCTCTTTGACATGAACACCTGTAGATGCAAATGAGCTCTAGAAAGTATGACAGCTTTTATAGAGTGGGAAATTTCCATAGGAAACTTTGTGTGGGAATGTAATGAGGGGAAGGAATAAATATGATACAGAAAGAAAATAAAAGAGCATGTATAAAGGGGGTGAGGAGGTGTGGGTGGGTAGGGATATGGGTAAAAATGAGAATTAACTTTTGTCATATACTGGTACAAATTCCCCAATGTTATACGTGATTTTGAGATGTATATATATTGTACCAATAAAGAATTCAATTAAAAAAAAAAGTGAGCTGCTCTTCTGAAGACTGAGGAGCCACCCGCTGGAAAGCGCAGGGAATGTGGTCTTTGTGGGGCTCCGCAAGCGCCTCCACATGCTTTGGATGGATCCACTCTTGTCCTACGCAAGGACACAAATGCCGAGTCCACTGGAGTGGGGCGGTGGAATCACTCCTGCTCATCTTCTCCCCATGGAAGGTGAGTATTCACCACTGTGTGACCAGCACCCAGCAGCCCAGTGTCCCCCTCGGAGATATAAATCAGAATAAGACAAACTGGAATGAAGGGGTGGCACCAGGATTGTATCTGGGTCACCAAACTGCAAAGACTGAATGCTTTCCGGCCCTGCACAGGGTTCCCATCGGACGGGGACACAGCCTCCCTCTCCTGGCCTTGGGGGCGTCCTGGCCTAGCTGCCGAAATCCCTTCCCCTGAGAGGGCGGAGACTACATGTTCAGGAGGGGAGGGGAGACCTGGGAGGGGCTCCCAGCCCCACCCGGAAGGAAGTGATGCATGGGAGTGACGCAAACAGGCAATTTTTATGTTCATATGCTTTTTATCTATTTATTCTGGGCCTAGGTACATTTTTGTTCACTGAACTGCGAAGTCCCTGGGGTCCGGTACAGTAACGTCCACAGCTGCATGCCCACCAGGGCCCCTCCACGAACCGCAGGCTGTACTTCCTGTCCCCTGACGCCAGAGTGCGGAGGAGATCAGACCTAGGCAGAGGCCTGAACAAGGTGGTGGTGCACGTCTGAGAGGCTGCCCAGCCTGCTCGCAAACCACACTCCTACT
This sequence comes from Thryonomys swinderianus, assembly GCA_004025085.1. Classification (NCBI taxonomy): domain Eukaryota; kingdom Metazoa; phylum Chordata; class Mammalia; order Rodentia; family Thryonomyidae; genus Thryonomys; species Thryonomys swinderianus. The sequence continues at coordinate 12,074 of PVIC010027862.1, forward strand.
CCGCCAAGTCCCTCCTGGGTCAGGGCAGGGATGGCATGAGGGCCCAGGCCCTGGCCTGGAATTCGCCCGCTCCGGGGCCAGACTGTGGAGTCCTTATTCAAAATTTGTTCAGAGTACCTTAGAACCTGCCAGTTAAGCACCTGGAGCCCTTCCTCTTCTCCCTCCCTCTCTCTGCCATACACAACTGACTATATATATCTGCCTTTAGACTTCTTAGACAGTTGATTTTTTAAAATCTATTTCACTGATTGATTGATTTTAGTTTTTTGAGACAGGCTCTCATTTTGTAGTTCAGGCTGATCTTGACCTCACTATGTAGCCCTGGCTAGCTTCAAACTCACAGGAATCCTGCCTCTGCCTCCCGAGTGCTGGGATTACAGGCATGAACCACCATGTCCAGGATTGTGATACATGCTACTAGGGATCGAACCAGGGACCTTGCACATGCCAGGCAGACACCAGAACCACTCAGCTAAATCCCCAGTCCAGCTGATTTCTTTAAATGGCTCTACCAGAACCCTTCTACTTCTGTACACCACTCTTGCCCCATCTCACCTCCCTCTCCTAGCCCAGATGGCTGGGGGGGGGGGGGGTAAGAGGACCCTGTGGTCAGGGCTACAGCAAGGTGGCCACAGAAACCACCTTGGCCACACTGACCAGACCAAACCCAGCCCTTGGGTCACTCGCCTTTCCCTCGTGAGAGCTGATGAAAAAGGCCGCCTGCCACTTTCCCCTGGGCTTTCTGGAAAGGGATGTTTTCTCCTTACGGTGGAGGAGGTGAGGGCTATTTCCCAGGAGGGCACAAAATCGCTTTGCCTGCCACCCTGAAAGGCAGCGTTGACCACAGGGTCAGGCCTCTAGTGAGGTGCCAGTGTCAGCACGAGGGAAGGCGACACAGCATCCTGCTCAGATTTTTTTTTTTTTTTTTTGAGACAGGGTCTCGCTTTGTAGTTCAGGCTAGCTCTGAGCTCACTATGTAGCCCAGGCAAGCCTTGAACTCAGCAATCCTCCTGTCTCTGCCTCCTGAGTGCTGGGATGACAGGCATGAGCCACCATGCCCGGCACTGTGGTATGTGGTGCTGATTGCTGGTTGATTGCTGGTGGGCGTGAATTTCCACACCCAGCATTGTACATGGTTACCAGGGATCGAACTCAGGACCTTGCGCTTGCGAGGCAGGCGCCAAAACCACTGAGCTAACCCTCCGGCCCTCCGGCCCTCCTGCTCAGATTTTACAGGCACCACAGCCTGCGTGCTGTCAGGAGAAACTGTGGGCCATGAACTACCTTGGCAAAATGAAGTTCCTAAGAAGCCTGGTTGAGGCAACAATCCATCACCATCAGACTATAATGTGGAGGATTGCAATAGCTGACACTGCCTGAGCGCTCACAGCCAGCCAGCCCTTGAAGAAAAACACTGTGATTCTCACACGAGCCTGCTGGATCTAAGATCCTGAGCTCCAAAAAATGTCCCAAAGCCCTTTTTCTGTGCCCAGGGTTCCCTACTCCATCTGTCTTTGCTAAAGGTAAAGTCCAACCACATATGCAATAGGAACTTCTCACAGAGGTACTGCGTGGCAGGTGCCAAGGGCTGAGAATGACAGATTTTAATCCACTCTTGGGCTATTAAGGCTGGCATTGCTTGTGGTATACATTTCCCAGACAGGGAGACTCAGGCCTCAAGTAGTGAGAGTCACCCCAGGTTGTGAGCTATGGTGGGACTCTGCCTCCCAGTCTAGAGTTCTCTTTACTACACTGTGCTGACAGGAAGCAGCTTATTTCCTATTCATTCACTCACTCACTCATTCAACCATTATTCTCTGAGCCCAAATGAATGTGAAGCACTTCTAACAAACAAGTCTTAGGACAGTGATGGCAAACCTTTCAGAGTTTTCCATGATAACAACCTGCATGCCATAGGTTTGCCACCACTGTCCAATGAGAATTTGCTGTGGAAATGATCATGCCCCACCCCCACAGCATGGAGTAGATAACTCTGTGCTACTAAAACTGTGTGGGTGATACAAAGTGGCCAATGAGAACCCTGCATTCTGTCTAGCCACAGTGATTGGTCAAGAACAGACAGGTGATCAAGTCGACCAATGAACTACATCCACCCTAAGACCATCTGCTAAGACAGATGCAATTGCTTACCATCTTTCCTTTCCTTTTCTGTGAGTCCGCAGCTTGGGGCCACCTTGCCCACAAAGGGAACATGAAAATGAAACAGTCACAAGCTTTAGAGCTGAGGACATTTCTTGATTCTGCAACCCTCTCTATATATCATCACCCACTTTGGTTTTGGGGTTTTTTTTTTTCTTTTGGTTTTCTGAGAGTGGTCTCATGATGTGGTCCAAGCTGTTTTCAAACTTACTACATAGCCCAGGCTTGAACTTGAGGCGATTTTCTAGTCTCAGCCACTAGAGTGCTGGCATTACAGGTGGGTACCACCATGCCCAGCCCCATTTTACCTGTAAGAAAACTAATGACTAGGTACAGTGCCACCTGACTATATTGTTCCAGCTACTTGGGAGGCTGGGGCAGGAGAATCACTTAAGCACACAAATTTGGGGCCAATATAAGCAAACCAGCAAGATCCTGTCTAGTGAGCTGGAGACTTAGCTCAGGGGTTTCAGTGCCTGCCTAGCAAGCACAAGGTCCTGAGTTCAATCCCTGGTAACCACAGACAACAACTCTGGGCATGGTGACTCATGCCCACCAGCAATTAGTACCACATACCACAATGCTGGGCATGGTGGCTCACACCTATAATTCCAGCACTCAAGAGGCAGAGGCAGGAAGATTGCTGCATTTGAGGCTTGCCTTGGCTACATAGTGAGCTCAGGGAGAGCCTGAGCTACAAAGCAAGACCCTGTCTCAAAAAAATAAAGGAAAAGAAAAAGAAAAAAAGATCCTCTCTAAAAAGAAAGAAAAAAGACAAAGACAACAAATGCTCAGAGAGGTAAAGTCACTTAGCCAAGGTCATTCATCAGGTAAATGACAGGACGAGGCACTGAACTTTGACCAATGTGGTTTCAAAGTCTTTGAACCTCACTGTGTTGACAGGGGTACCTATAAATTCTTCAAACATCCTGTTGGGGCCTCAATTTCCCCTCTGTAGAGGGTGAGGGGGGGGCAGCGATGTCTGAGCTCCCTCTATGCTGCGGTGTGATCTTGGGGAGTGGGCGGTCTTGGAAAGCAAGAGCGGTCCATGCAGATGCGGTGCACGTAGGAATGAATGGGCAAGGAGTCACACAGAACAAGTGGCCATCTGTGGGCTCTGACATCCTCTTTCCCACGTGTGAGGCCAGGCGAGGGTCCAGCCATGGGCAGGGGATCCTTGCCCAGCCCTCTGCTGCCAACCAGCATGACCAACGCCTCAGCCCACACCCTGGAGGACAGACACACAGTGGCCACTTGTGTTTTCTGGCCCAGACACCTCCTTGGGAACAATCCTCCCCCTGTGCCAGCCTGGGCCCAGCCCAGAGGAGGTGGGGCCCCCACGAGGGGCCCAGGCAGCAGGGTAGGGGCTGGAGGCTTCCGAAGGGATGGCTGCCCTCCCCGGGCTGCCATCTGACCAACACTGCGTCCCTCTTCCTCTTCTCGGAAGTGGCTGCTATCTCAGAACTTAGGGAGCACACAGCACTTTAGCCACAAGTCCTACACTCTTAACTCCTAACTCCCATTCTGCAGTGGAGGAAACTGAGCCCACGAAGGAGAAAGCAGAGACCCAGATGTAAGCATGCTGCCTGCCCCAAGAAGCAGGGGAAAGCATAAGGGCAAAGGTCCCAGAAGGGGCATCTCCGGAGGGACCCTAACTTCTGGCCACTGCAGGGGTCGAGAAGTGAATCCTGGGGGGTAGGGACAGCAGGCACTTGGCCAGCACCCATCCCCACTGTGGGTGCAGAGCTCTTGCTTTGGGGGAGCACTGCCCCTCTGCTCCCAGGATTCATCCAAGGCTGACTACTGGTTCAGGGCTGGGCGTGGGGCCCCAGGTAGGCCGGTAAGGCCAGACCTGGGTGTTTTCTGGCTTGTGTTTATTTGTTTTTTAAAGTTCTGCTGCAGCTTTTGGGAAAGTAACTTTTTCTTCTCCCAATCTGCTAACACAAGAGAGTGGAAAGGTCTTGTAGCCTACCTTTCCATGCTTTCACAGAGCCTGGCTAAAAATGAAGCCAAAACAGGAGAAGCAGGGCCCCCCATGGGAGGAGCGCAGAGTGTTGCTGATTCTGTGGAGCACCTGAAACTAGCTGTTCCTGAAGGCAAACTCTCCTTAGACTTTTCAGTTATGTGTACCAATAAACTCCCTTTGGAGTCATTTGTAACCAACAAAGAAATGAGTTCTCCCTCTCTGGGCTATTCCACAGCAAACAAACTTCTGTGGAAGTGTCTCACAATGAAAAACACAACTAGCAAAGGTCACCTTCATTTTAAACCCACCACGACCAACAACTAAACTGTGACTCACAGATTACAGGCACTAAGAGGTTACCCAGCAAAAAGAATTCTTCTCCAAAAAAAGGACAGGAGGTTATTTTATACCTATTAAATCAGCAAACACAGACAATAATGGCACCACCAGCGCTGGTGACAGAATGGTAAACTGGGTGTCCTATTACTGACAAGAAGATAAACTGTTTCAGGGCCCAGGATGTAGCACCTGCCTGGCAAGTGCTAGGTTCTGAGTTCAATCCCCAGTACCACAAAAAAAAAAAAAAAATGATAAACTGTTTCAGTCCTTTAAAGATTAACGACTGGCAATAAATTTTAATAGCCCTGAAATACTTTGTACACTTATTACTCCTCATTCCTGAGGAGGCCAAGAAGCATTTGAAAAAGACCACAAAAGAAATGGATTACAATTGTGTTCCCATTAGTCCATAATACCAGAAAAAAAGGTGAAAATACCCTAAATGTTGATTGGTAAGACAATAGCTAAATTAACTTAATGGGATCTTAAGCAGCCTTTTAAAATGATAAATAAGAAAATAATACAGTAATACAAAAAAGTATTTAAGCCATAATAGCAAGTAACAAAGCAGGATAATAAAATTACAGCCGAATTACACCTTTGGGAAAACACCATGTGTCTGCGGACAGAGATGAGCTGTCTGCAGCGTAATGAAGGTGGGTTATTTTCATCCAGCAACAACTGGCTGTTAGCCATGAGGGTCCCCCAAGGACAGAGAGGGGTCAGTGCCAGGAGACCTCCCGCTTGGGATGCCCCCATCCCAAACTAGCCTCCAGGGTTTGCAGGGGTGGGCAGTTGTGTCGTCTCTGCAGCCCGCCTGAGCTAGGCTGGCCACTCCAGCAATACTAGCCACCTGTGGCTACTTAATTAATCAGAATGAAACAAAGTTCCTTGGTTGCAGCCACATTTCAATTGCTTAATGCCACACTTGGCTACCACAGTGAACAGCCACGGACACAGCACATATCCACCGCAGCCACCACTCTCTGACAGAAAAGGCCTCCTCCCAGAGGCGAGGGTGCATCTCCGACTCACTCCACTGCCCAAGACCAGCCCAGAAACATGCTTTTCTTTTTTCTAGAAAGAAAAAATGGGAGTGAGTACAGAGTAGGGAGCGGAGCCTCAGGAGAGGTGGACAGTCGCCGATGAGGTCGCCTAGCAACCTGGCTAGTCTGCAGTGTGTGCAGGAAGGCTCACAGCTGGCCTGCCAGATGAAAAGCGGCTCAGAGCCAATGAAGAAAACAGTCAGTGCCCGAGGTTTCCATTGCCCCCAAGCTCTTGATGCCGGACAGCTGTGCCAGGAGTGTGTCAGACAGGGCTTAGGCCACTGGACCCAAAAGGGGCTGTTCTGGTCCCTGCCACACACATGGAGTCTCTGCATGCTGCTGACCACGGCCAGTGGCAGGAGAGGCTTCAGTTCTATACAGGAGAGGAAATGTGGCTCCAGAGGAAACCAAGGTCATAGCAGGACAGGCTACAGGCCGGGAAGGACATGACACAAACTCAAGGAGGGTGGCCTGAGGGCAGCAAACCTAGTGGCCAGTTGGACGCAGAGGGGACCTAGGGGTCAAGGTTCACTAAGGTCTGGCTAACATGCTCAAGTCAGCTTTGGAGCGCAGCTGTATGTAAAGGCCTGGACTTCTGGGAGTGTGGGTCTTGCAGGCAGCAGGATGACAAGGCCATCACACACAGCCCCCTCTCCCCGTGGGCTGCTGAGGCATGATCATAAGCACCCTGACTTTACCAAGCACAGGCCCACAGAGGAGCCACCACCTTTCTTTAGTGGAAAAGAAAAAGAGCCCAGGTAGAGAACAGACTCATCCCGGGTCACACAGCTGTCAGGACTCAAAACTCAAATCCAGCTCTCTGCCCAGTGCTCTTTGCCTTCAGAGCCCATCTCTCGAGGGGGTCTCCTGCCCAATGCCTCGGGTTGCCAAGTCCTACTCCTCCACGTCTTCCTCCACTCCCTCAACCAGGACCACCCTATGGGCAAACCTCAGAATTGCCCTGTGCTGACAAGCTCAAGCTGAGGTCCTGGTCAGCGCCCACCCTTGCCCTTCTGTCCAGGGGGCAGCGCTGCCCAGCACTCAGCCCTCCAGAGCCGGACGCACCCTCTCCTCCCCTTCCCTCATGCTCCTTCCTCTGCCTGGATTCTGCCATCTCCGTTCCACAGAATCTAACCCAACCACGGCCTGTTCCGTGAAATCTGCACAGAACTCCATCCTACCCGCTATGAGGAGGTCCCAGACTCCATCCCTGACCCGGCTGTGAGCTCGAAACAGCTGAAACCCATGCATGTCTCCCTTTCCTCAGTCTATACCCCAGTGAGACTGACATGGAACAGGCAGGGGGTAATGGGAGGTGCATGAAGAAGATGGAGAACAGAGAAAAGACAGAGAAAGAGAGAAAAATAAGTAGACAGATAGGCGGGTGAGTGGATAGAGGAATGGACGCGAGGGTGGGTGGGCAGACAGCAGATGTGTGGGTGAGTAGGTGGGCGGATGGATGAATGGGTGGGTGAGAATGGATGACAATGGGTGGGCAGATAGGCAGAAAGATGAGTAGATGGGGACAGATATATAGATGGGGATGGATAGAAGGATGGGTGGATGGGTGGGAAATGAGTAAGGAGATTAGTGGAGGGACAGGTAGGCAAATGGGGGGTGGAGTAGAGAGTGGGCAGATGAATGGGAGGATAGGTGGGTAGGTGGGTGGATGGGCAGATGGATGGGTGGATGGATGGACAGACAGGAAGCTGGGTGGGCTGATGCATGTGCGGGTAATGGGAGGGTGGACACATGCAAGAATGGATGAATAGATAGGACAGTAAGTGAGCAGAAGATGAATGGGTAAATGGATTACTGGATGAATAGAAAAGGATAAAGAAATGCTATGGGGACTGGGGATTTGGCCCAGAGATAGGACACTTGCTTAGCAAGCACGAGGCCCTGGGTTTGGTCCTCAGCACCAAAAAAGAAAAAGGAAAAAGAAAAGAAGTGCTAGGTATGACCAGAGAGTAGACAATCACCAAGTTTTCCTTTTCTCCCAGAAAGCACTTACACCTACATTGTTGTGGGTTCTTGCGAACACTCGCATCTCTCCTTCCTTCAACACAGTAGCCCAAAGTGATTTCCACAGGTACCTGCCCCCTCCACCCAGCGGCCCCACTGCGGCAAACTTGGACAATTTCCAAAAAGTGACTGGCATTGAAAGCGCACAGGACCAAGCTTCAGGTTCCAATGCTAGTACTTACCACCTAAGTGTACTGGGAAAGCCATGAAGGATACTAAGCTTCAGACTGCAAACACAAATGAGAAAGTCTGTGAACCACCATGGGTTTAGTTTCCTATTGTTTGCTACTGTTCTCTCTGGGGACTGTGCAATCTTTGTTATTCAAAAGCTTAAGACGATCTTTCCCTTTTTCACCAATATATCCATTACTTTGTCTGGTCACGATAAATATACTTAGCAGGTATATTAAAATAATGGAGGACAGTGGGCACAGTGGTGTGCCACTGCGGTCCCAGCTACTTGGGAGACTCCTGGCTGGCAACGTAGCCTCAAAGGAAAAAAAAAAAGTCATAGATGAGTGAACGATGGGTAGGTGGAAGGGTGGATGAATGGATGAGTGAATGGGTATTCATGCCTTCCCACAGAGAAATGAAGACACAGGAGAAAAATATAGTAGAAGTCCATTTGTTCCTCAACATATTTAGCTTTCTGAATCTCTAGCTGTTCTCCAGTTCTGGAAGATGGCAGTGCTTGGCCTTAGAGAAGCAGAGGCCTTTGACTCGGCCAGGATGCACACAGTTAACGAATTCTGCCACAGAGGCAAACCACTTCCCAATTAATAACCGCTCTGCCAAGTTTCAGCTCAATGACAAATGAGAAAGCCAAGTTTCAGAACAAGTGACACTTAAGGATGGCAAAGATTATGCAGCACAAAAGCAGAGAAGTGACAAGGTTCCAAAGACAGGCATTTAATACTCTCCCCCTCAGGGAGAAGCCTGGCGAGCCATCCTGGCAGAGCCAGGAAATGCTAAGCCTTTAAAGTCTTTCTGGGCCAACAAATAAAAAACTAAAACCCAAACAGGACTGGCCCCAAAGATACCAAGTGACCTTAGCCACAAACCCGTGCAACCTGTCCGACTTGGCCAGGCCTGTGGGAGCCTTCAGATCTCAGCTTTTCAAAAGCGGTGGGGAATCCAACTCTGAGATGTCACCGATAAAGAAAGCACGAAAGGTGATCGTGTGCTCTGCCTCGCGGGCACTGCTGCTCCCACCTTGGCCAGAGGAGAACTGGACCCCGTCCTGAGTTAGAGAGAGAGGAGTCTGGCACCCAGAGCAAAGAAGAGGAAAAAAAGAAAGAAGCATGTTAACCAGGGTGGCCCTCTCCTGCACAGCGAAGGCACCTTATGTAATATCTCACTTAATCCTCACCACAAAAGTTGGGGGTGCCTTTTGATCCACCCTGTTTTCCAGACAGTCTCGGGCCTCTCAGAGGTTAAGGTGACCCCATTTTTTCCATCAGCAGTACTTTCTGTGCTATTTTTTTATTAGTCTAAAAATAATGCTTGCTCATGAAAGAAAATCTTAAAAATAGAGTGGCACCAAGGAAAAAAAAAATCAAGAAACGGTCCAGAATCCTAGAGATAACCACCCTCTACATTTGCAGCCCTTCCTTTCTTGGTACAGACAGATCAGGATTTGTGTGGCAATGCCAGCTCTAACACGTCCTACTGTGGAACCCCAGGAGACTGCAGTGACCCCTTTGTCCCTCACTTTCCTCCTTTGTATGATGAAAATGTTAGCCGTCCCGCCCAAGAGAGCAGCTCTGTGATCAGCCCGTGAGTCACCACATTACCGGCGCTTAGAACCGGCTGAGCCCAGAACAAGAACCCACAACTATTTCTCCATGATCGTCTTTCTCTGCACATATACAGCCTTTTAAGTTTTGTTTTAAAAAGGGATTAAACAGCACAGTCTGGTCATTTTCACTTTCTTCTTCAATATACATTTTTTGTTTTTTTTTTGAGACAGGGTCTCACTTTGTAGTTCAGGCTGGCCCTGAGCTCACTATGGAGCCCAGGCAAGCCTCGAACTCAGCAATCCTCCTGTCTCTGCCTCCCGAGTGCTGGGATTACAGGTGTGAGCCACTACACCTGGCTTCAATGTACATTTTAATCGACACATTATGATTGGAGGCAGTGCAGGATTTTAGCACATGTACAGTATCCAGCGTGTCACATCAGGGCCCTCCGCATGTCTTTTTGTGGGGAACACTCAAAATCCTACCAGCAAAGATCTGAAATATACGCAATTAGCTGCTGTGGGTCTCAATCAGCCTACAGCGCTGTGGGCCACTAGGAGCCGATCCGATCAACTGTGTCCCCCACCCTCTCGCCCTCTCCCTCTCCTCCCTTCCAGGCTCTCACAGCCACCTTCCACTACCTCTCCGCAGGTTCGCAGATCATCCTGCCAACTCGACCGGAGCGGCTGCGCACTGCCCCATCCCCGGTAAGACCTCCACATACTTGACCAATTCCCCATCGCCAGCTACTCGCCAGCTATGTTGTCACATGGCAAGTGCTGGATCCAAACCAAAGACGAGACTGACAAGCGACCACCATCCACGTCGACGCTGGAGGTCGTTCACACGCTGGCTGCATGTCCTTGGACACCTGCCAACCTACAGTCGCAGGTATAAAGATACCTGGGGTCCCTCTGTGACCCAAGGAAATCGAGGCTCAGAAAGGTGCTGTCCTTCGCCCACAGTCACACACCAAGCCAGGGACTGGGCTGGGATCTGTGCGTGAACATCACAGGCTGTGGGGGTCCCACAGGCACTCAGCAGCCTGGCCAGATGCTTGCGGACCGAGGCCCTAACCATGCCTGGAGCTTCAGGTACGCCCTGAGGGCGGTGCCCTAACCACCCCCTCAGCCCAGAGGAGGGCCTCCTGTCAGGCACAGCACAGGGGCAGCATGAGGGCCTCTGGGGAAAATGGGGGCTTTGGGAAGAGCTTCCAGCGTCCACCGAGACACACAGCAGAGTGGAGGCTGTGGGCTGTGCAGGGACACCGCCGGCGCATCGCCTCGGGGAGACTCAGCCAGCTCGGACAGCAGCAGCTGCCTCTGCAGGCCAAGAATGGGCCTGGGCTCCCTCCCAGTCAGGGCACAGTGGAGCTTTCCAGGAAGGAGATGAGGGAAGCGGTCCCAGCCTTGGCTTGTCCCTCCTGGGCTCGCCCACTGCTCTCACGGCACCCGGGATCACCCTGCTACCCATGAGGAACCGTCCAGGGGCAGCACAGAGCTGAGGCCACTGCACTAGTCCTGCCAAACCTCTGACTTGGCTCATGGCCGCCCTAGCAGCCTCAGCACAAGCAAGGCATCACTCAGCACCCTCCAGGAAGACCCAGATGAACCAGGCAGGCCAGCCAGCAGCACCAATGTCAATCACAAGTCTCAGGTACATCTTCCTCTAGTCGTACAGTTCAATTTCCACAAATTCTGAGCAAAGTACTGTATTGATTTCTGGGTTCTAGGTGGTTTTGAGAAGGTCTTGATATGTAGATCAGCCTGCCCTTGAACACATTATATAGTCCAGGCTGGTCTCCAACTCCACAGCGATCCTCCTGCCTCAGCCTCCCAAGTGCAGGGATTACAAGCATGCACTACCTCACCCTACCTGATTTCTATTTTATAGCTCAAGACACTGAAGCTCAGAGTCTGAGGTGACTTGCCCAGAGTCACCCAGCAAATAAGCACAGAAGCTAGAAGAAAGCTCAGAGGGGATCCCAGTACCACCTTCATCAGCATAAAGCTGGGCCTGCCTAGAGGGAGGGAGGAAGCCAAGGGTGGCATTCACTCTCTACCCATCCGCTCACTCAGCGGATACTGTTAGTGTGAACCACGAACAGATTCTGTTCTGGGTGCTACAGACACACTGGTCTTGGGAACACTCAAAACCCTCCCACGAGCTACCCGGAAATATA
>PVIC010027863.1:0-23585 GCA_004025085.1 Thryonomys swinderianus
TCAGGCTGGCCCTGAGCTCACTATGGTGCCCAGGCAAGCCGCCGCAAACTCAGCAATCCTCCCATCTCTGCCTCCCGAGTGCTGGGATTACAGGCGTGAGCCACCACGCCCAGCATTATATGTGGTAACCGGGGATCGAACTCAGGTCCTTATGCTTGCAAGGCAGGCGCCGGAACCACTGAGCTAACCCTCCGGCCCCCGAGTCTTTCTTATTTTTATTTTGAGGTAGGGTTTGCTAAACCACCGAGTTTCCCAGGCTGGCCTCAAAATCACAATCTGGGGCTGGAGATTTAGCTCAGTGGTTCCGGAGCCTGCCTCGCAAGTGCAAGGTCCCGAGTTCAATCCCAGGTAACCACATACAACAATGCTGGGCATGGTAACTCATGCTCACCAGCAGTCAGTACCACACACCACAGTGCTGGGCGTGGTGGCTCACACCTGTCATCTCAGCACTTGAGAGGCAGAGGCAGGAGGATTGCTGAGTTCGAGGTTTGCCTGGGCTCCATAGTGAGCTCAGAACCAGCCTGAACTACAAAGCGAGACCCTGTCTCAAAAAAAAAAAAAAATCGCAATCTGTCTTAGCCCCAGCCTTCTGAGGAGCTGGGGATTATGGTGTGCACCGCCATGCTTCACTTCTGGTGTACTTTACATGAGGTGACAGTCCATAGAGCTTTTCAAACGCAAGGTGCCCTCCTGCTGACCACACCCGAAGGCCTTGCTCAGGTGCAGGTGCTGTCCTCCGTGCTGGGGGTGAAGTGAGGGCTGGGCAGGGTCCCTCACATTTACCCAGGGGAGCCAGGGAGGACAGGCAGAGAAGACCTTCTGGAGGAAGAGGCAAGCTCCCGGAAGGAGGGGAGGTAACTTGGGCTTTTAGCTACAAACAGCCACATGTTTGTAGCTTTTAGGCAGTACTGTGCGTCAGACCTGTCTGCAGGACTTGCTGAATTTTAACTGATCCAATTTGTGCCACAAGCTTCTGATGTTTCCCAGGGAGACAGAAGAACTCACTCGCACCACTAAGCCAGTAAGTGGCAGAACGAGGCCTCAGAATCAGAAAGAGCCACACCCAGAGTCACCGCAGCACGGTGCAGGCTGACTATCCTTCAGCAGCAGCGGTGTGTCCCACAGTCTGAAGGGAGGCCGGGCAAGGACGTGCCAGGTGAGGGACCCTGAGGGCCTGCCTTTGGGCAGTGGCCTGGAAATAGGAAGAGATGACACACTGGTACCTTGAGGCAGGAAAATGGCCTTGGTGAGGGTTTTTGTTTGTTTTGTGATACTGGGGGTTGAACTCATGGCCTTCACACTGAGCTATGTCCCCAGCCCTTATGGCCTTTTTATTTTGAAAGAGATTCTTGCTAAACTGTCTAGTCTGAGCTCTAACTTTCAAACCTTCTGCCTCAGACTCCTAGAGGGCTGGGATTAGAGATGTGCACCACCATTTGTGGTGCTCAGTCTTCAAGTTGACCTTCTCGTGTAATGACTTCCTTTGTGGACAAACCCAGTGACGTTACATGGGCCAAAATCCAAATTTGGGGTTAACTTTCACTCAGATTTTCCAGAGTTCAGGTAGTCTGTGAAAACGATTGTTTACACCTTTCGGGGCTCCTTTTCCTTCTCCTCTCATAAAAGATCCAGCTTTCTTGGCCCCGAAGGTGAGTATGGGGTCTAGGCCACCCAGGGGTGGTCCCAGGTTTGTTGTTGTTTTGAGACAGGTGTCTCTGTGTTATCCAGACTGTTCTTGAGTTCTCTTTCCCCAGGCTGCCCCCAGAGTGATGTTGGGAAACACTGCTCCCTTGCTATTACAAAGCTGTGAGAACACATGCGCTGCTTCTGCCCTCCTCTCAGCATGGCCTGGTGACTTCCATGGCTGGAGCCAGACTTTCTCATTCTCCAGGCCATCTGCTCCACCCACAGGTCCAAACCCTCCCAGGGGAGACCCCTTGGAAACCATCCCCACACTCACATCCAGTTCGTCCCCAGGCATTTGGATCCCACCACCTCAGTACCTCTTGGTCCTCTGCTTTTTTCTTCCCCCACCGCCTCAGCAGGAGTTAAAGTCTTGTCCCTTTTCTCAGAGGACTGTCATCGACTTTTGACTGCACCCTTCCTTCTTGTAACTCTCTATAGTTCATCCCCCTCCATTCAGTGGCCAGAGGGCTGGATGAGTCCCAGGGATCTGGTTGTGACTGACACCTGTGACCAGGCATATTCACCTCCTCACTTTTGGGGCCTTTACCATATTCTTCCTAGTCCTACAATGCCATTGTTTTATTTGTTTGTTGGTTGGTTTTGCTACTGGGATTAAACCCAGGGATGCTCTTCTACTGACCTATATCTCCTGCCCTTTTTTATTTTTATTTTGAGACAGGGTCTCACTAAATTGGCAGGCTCACCTGGAACTTGTGATCCTCCTGCCTCAGTTTCTCATGTAGCTGAAATGGCAATGTGTTGCACCACACCTCGCTTGGAATGACCGCACTTAAAGTGGCCTTGCAAACTTCCACTTTTTTGATTCCCATCTTAGTAAATGTGGCTGCTATAACAAAAACACAACTGCCTGGGTGGCTCGCATGCCAGAGAAATATTCCTCAAGGCTGGAAGCGCAAGACTGGGGCAGCTATGTACAGCAGTCGCGCCTGTGAGGACCCCTCAGTGTTGCAGACTGCCAGCTTCGGCTTAGAGTTGAATCCTCACGCAGTGGAAAGATGGCTAGAAAGCTCTCTGGGGTTTCTTCTAAGGCCAATAATCCCATTTCCTCTCATGATGAAATTTAATTACTGTGTAAAGACTCCACCTTCAATACCACCGAGGTAGGAGATGAGGGCTGGGGCAAACCCAACAATTAACTGTGTGAAATATGTCAAAGGTCAAAGCTTACAGGCAGAGTGTTAAATGTTTGCCGAAAAGAAAGAACATGAACACAACACAGGACCCAAAATGACTCCATGACCCCTGAGCACTGTACACAGAGCCAATCAGAAAGTGATGTTCTCAATCCTTCATTTGAATATGGTGATGTTTGGAGGACCAATCAGAAGCTGCTATTTCTAATCCTTTATTTACATGTGGCCCCGCCAATCAAAAGATGCTGTTTCTGATCATTGATTACAACTGGTGGGAAACCAAGTAAGATTTTTGATAGGACAGTTTATACCTGATGTGATAGCAAGTGAATTTTTGATGGGACAAATATCCTAAGGCCTTATTTGCATGAGTGAGAAGCCAAGTCAGGAATTTTGGATACTAAAGACCCCTTTCCCTTCATTTTCAGGGTCCACTGTGAGCCTTTTCCTTGGCCCACTGTCCTTACCTTGGCCATTTCATCTTCAATCAACGTATACCCTGACTGCTATTTCTTGGTGCCTTGCCCAAATCTTTGTTTGGAACACCGAGAACCTGGAAAGAAGGCCCACCGGACCCTCAGCTGCGACACCACCACCGTGGGATGAGGTTCTCACACCGGAACTGTGAGAGGATATAAACATCCAGTTCATACCAATCGCTTTTTTTTTTTTTTGAGACAGGGTCTCGCTTTGCAGTTCAGGCTGGCCCTGAGCTCACTATGTAGCCCAGGCAAGCCTCGAACTCAGCAATCCTCCTGCCTCTGCCTCCCGAGTGCTGGGATGACAGGCGTGAGCCACCACGCCCGGCACTGTGATATGTGGTACTGGAGATCAAACTTGGGACTTTGCACTTGCCAGGCAGATGCCAGGACCAGTGAGCTAAATCCCCCAGCCCTGTCTTATTGTTGAGTTGTTTGTTTCTTTGTTTGGTTCTGGCAATTGAAGCCTGGGGTTTTGCACTGCGCTACATCTGTAGCCTTTTTTATTTTGAGACCCAATCTCACTAAATCACTAAATTGCCCAGGTTAGGCCTGAACTTGCAATCCTCCTGCCTCAGCCTTCCAGAGTGCCAAGGTTATAAGCATGTGCACCATAGCTGGCTTCTATATGATAGCTTTGTGTTCTCCTTTTCCAACTGCGTGATATCTCATTAACATTCCCACATATCATCAAGAACCCTTTGAAATCAAAATTTGTAATGTTTGCCAACATATTACTGGAGTTCTATGGAACCCTCCTAGAGATTTTTTCTAGATTCTTATTGCCCTGAACAAAGAATTTGACAAAACAGCCAGGCTTGGTGGCTCAAGCCTGTAATCCCAGCACCTGGGAGACAGAGGCAGGAGGATTGTTGAGTTCGAGTTTTGCCTGAGCTACATAGTGAGTCCAGGGCCAGCCTGAACTACAAAGCGAGACCCTGTCTCAAAAAAAAAAAAAAAAAAAAAAAAAAAAAAAAAAAAAAAGGAGAATTGAAGACATCACTTTCTGATTGGCCCCAGGTGCAAGGTTTAGGCACTGTTTTTTTGCAAATGTTTCTTTGTGATTGACAGGTCACACCTAGTGGCCCAGCTGGCTGGCCATACCCTAACTAATCTCATACTTTAACCACCCGGCTAGATGTCCTGTGTCTTTAGGACCTGAGCTTCTCTGCACTCTGGAGCCTTCCACATTTACTGTCAACACCCACGTGGCCCGCTTTTGCGAGCCCACTGTGGGTATCCGGAGAAAGTCCACAGGCGTCCCTTTATCTGCAGTGCCCCGGCAATTCCATCCTTCTCTCTGCGCTTTACCACCTGCAGCCTGGGCCCCTACACTGCGCGGCTCTGCACCTCTCTGGCATCCCCTTTCCTCCTCTGACTGTATTTCTGTAGCTGGTTCTGTGCCCTACCGTCTGCGTGCAGACAATAACCTGTGTCTTAATTCCCCAGCACACAACTGAGCCTGTTCTGTCCTGCTCTGCCAACTTTCCGGATGGCTCGTTGATAGCACGCAGTGATACTGCCCACGCCAGTTAATTGCAAACAGTGTTCACGACTTGCTGCATGCTTGTTCCACCTGTCCTAGTATGTACTCCAACAGCGCTCTCTAATACACTCCCTCTCCTTTCTTGAAACCCTGGCTTCGTTCTAAGAAAGTCTTAAATTTCCCTTCCACGGACCACCTAAAACTGACATACAAAAACGCCTTCGGGGGCAACACTGTACAGGGAACTGCAATCGGTAGCGGCCGGGTTTGCTAGGAGCGTCTCTTGCCCTTTCCCAGGGCTCACTGCCGGCGGTCATGGTCTCTAATCCAGACTGCTGCCTCATTGCTGGGAACCTGTGCTCCTCAAACCCAAGGCTCTTTTCTTCTGTCTTTTCTATTCCCATGCCAGGGCTGTCATCGACCCCCGCCCCACCTGCCCTTTTGCCGTTGCAAAGCCTGGCCAGAGCAAGCTGAAAATCATTTAACATCACAAGAGATTCTGTGGAGATGCCGCCAGGCTACAATGAAGCCGGCCTTTTACATTATTAAACAGAATGCTTAACATCGCTGCTTACAGCATCTGCATACGGAGTCAGGGCCTCCCCAGGACAATGAATAGGTACTTGAGGTACATCTGCATGACCAAGAGGCCTGCCTGTGTGTCCCCAGCCGAACAAAGGCACCGTCTGCCCTCAGAACAAATTTCAGAGGCCCCCCTAAGAGATCTGGGGAACCTACCACCAGTTTAAAAAAGAAATGTCGGTTTTATCTCCTGCCTCCAGCCTTTGAGGATTCAAAAATGTTAATGTCCAGTCTCAGAGGTCGCGGTCACACAGTTTTGAACACTTCCCCCATTCGGGGCAGTTATTTGCTCTCGTAAGTAACTCTCGGGATGGGGAGACATTTGGGGCATAGATTTCTACTCACATCCACGATCATTTCCATAGGACAAATACCTAGAAGTGGGATTTCTGGGTCACACAATGTGCCCTGCTGAATAGCTTTTCGTGTCTCTTGTCAAACTGCCTTCCCAAAGGCCGAGCGATCTGCCTCTGCCCCGAACCCCACCCCACAGCGAGCAGGGGCCCGCCTCACAACACCCTTTCCACATCAAGTGTTATCATTTTTAATCCCTGCTAATTTGATAGGCCAAATATGGTATCTCATTGTTGCTATCATTTGCATTTCTTTGCATTCTAGTGGAGTTGAACATCTTTTCATATGTTTATTGGCCATTATTTTGCGAATTGCCCGTTCACTGGGGCCTTGTTTTCTTTATCTCCTGTCTCCTTCAAAGCCCAGGGCTAGCAATGAATTAAACACACCATACATTATTTTTAATTAATCTTCCTTAAACACAGCTCTGATCATGTTACTCCCCTACTTACAAAACCTCTGATGGCTCGTTATTGCCTGCAGGATTAAGTCCAAATTCTTTCACCTGGCTTTGGGGGGGGCGGGGGGAGGACAGTCAGGGCCCCGACCTACTTCAGCTCTGCTCACCTACGCCGAAGCCCTCTCCCTCCTGTGCCACAGTGAAGCCCTGGAGGCCTCTCACCTCTTACCCTCCCTCCCCCCGCAGCTCCCTTTGCCCCTCCTTCACTCCTGGAGATACACCTCAGTGGCCTTTGCTATTGGACTACTTCCCCTGGTCCCAAGCTAGGGGGCCTTCACGCCACTGTCGTCCCGCAGTCGGCCCCTTGTACTCATCTCCATCGCAGTACAGATCGGAGCGTGGGCCCCTTGTCCTTCCTCTCTGCACTGTGAAGTCCTGGGCGGGTGGGAAGAAGAGCTGGGATTACAGGCAGCGGCACACCTGGGGCTGTGAGACCACTCCCCTCCCCTCACCCAAACCTGGGCAAAGCCCAGGGCCAGCCCCAGATTTAGCAGCCTGTCCGTCACACTCTGAAAGACCCAGTGGGAGGCGCCGTAGGGCTGGCACCCACTTCAAATCCTCCAGCACAGCCAGTGCCTGCGCCGTTTTCCTCTCCACCCACACCGTTCTTTGCGTGGGCAAAACCTGTTCACTCTGAGCGTACTTTTCCCTTTCAACTGCTTTTTGCAGACCTTTGTGGGCAGCCTCTAGTTCTCTGTCACGCACGAGAACCTGGAAACCTGTCCTGGGAACCGACAGTAACAGGATGACATCACCTTCCTCGCTGGTCTCAGAACCCAGGTGGGATGAGGGTATGGGGAATTTCCGCCTATGACATTTCTCCTGCGGATCTTCTCCAGCGTTCTTCCTCTCCTTCCTCCATTGGAGACTGAACCCTGGGCCTTCTCACTGAACTACACTCCTAGCCCTTCTTATTTCTTATTTTGAGACAGGGTCTCGCCAAGTCCCTAAGCCATCGGGCTGGGATCCTCCTGCCTCACCTTCCCCAAGTACTGGAATTACAGGTACACGCCACCGTCCCCAATTCTCTGGACGTTTTTATGAATCAGGTGCTTTGCGGAACGCAAATTAACTTGAGCAGGGACGGGGGCAATCTCAATATTGCTAGGAAAGGAAAAGCGTGATAAAGCAAGGAAGTGGTCTAGTGTTGAGTAGAACAGGTTAATGACTCTGGGAGGTGCAAAGGCAGTCTTGGAGCCGTGGCAGGGCGGAGGGGGGAGAATTTGCTCAGTATTAGGCAGAAAGAAAGATATAAGTAGCTGATGGAGGGTAGCAAAGGCCAGGGAGTAAGGAGCGAGGAGTGGGCTAAGTGGGTCAGAGCTCACCGACCTAGGTGGTGAAAATCATTCAGGAGCTTCCTAAAGAATAGACATAAACTCACTTGTACGGTCGCCTGTGACTCTGTGATGTATGGTCCTCTATAGGATCCAGCTTGCCCTTCTTCAGCTACACACACACGTGCACACACACCGGCAGAGTGTGTTCCGCGAGCCTGGGGATGGGGACGAGGCCGTCCGGAGCCAAACCTCTGGGTCAGAGGCCTATCTGCTGCGTTCAGACTCGGAGGGGACCACTCATCCTTCCGCCCAAGCATGGACACTTTCACTTGAATTTTGAAAACCCCAGCTGAGTAGGAGTCTTACTTCCGCCATCCTGTCCCAATGACCCCAGACTGCATCCTATGGAGGCTGAACCAAAGTTAGAGGTGGACTGCCCTGGAGCAGCTGACCAGGCTGCCCTGCTCTAATGTCAGGGTTGGGCCTTGTTTGCTTTGCTGCTGGCATGTGACGCCACCTGACGCAGAGTTGGTATGTGAATGAGGCTTCTGCTATGAGGGGGTTTGGCGGTAGAGAGCGAAGATGAGGGAAGCCACAAGGCATGATGCCTGTCTTCTCTGAACTTACAGTTGAGCGGGCAAAGTCCAAGCATACAAATGGCAGGATTAAACACTCTATACCAACGATGATAATGAAATCTGCTAACCCAGACGCATTTGGATATAAATTCTTTAACTTGTCTTCCAGGAAAAGCCTCCAGGTGTTTCACTAATGATTTTTCAGTTTGGAACTGGCTTTTCAAGACTGGACATAAGCAAACGCAGCCATCTTAGCTGGTCAATGATATCACAAGTTCAAAATCCCCTGCACTGAACATAGTTTTCCCCAAAAGAAGTGTGGTGAGTGTGGTGCTGCATATGTATCTGAAATCCCAGAGATCTAGGAGGATATAGCAGGAGGATCACAAGTTCAAGCCCAGCCTGAGAAATTTAGCAACTTGGTGAAACTCAGTCTTTAAATATTTTTATTTTTGTTTTATTTATTTATTTATTTATTTATTTATTTATTTATTTATTTATTTATTTAGAATCAGGGTCTCAATTTGTAGTTCAGACTAGCCTTGATCTCACTACGTAGCTCAGGCAAGCCTCGAACTCAGCAATCCTCCTGTCTCTGCCTCCCAAGTGCTGGGATTATAGGCATGAGCCACCACGCCCGGCTGTTTTATTTTATTTTTGAGACAGGGTTTCTAATCTATACTGGCCTTGAACTATGTGGCCCAGTCTTGCCTTTAATTTGTGGAGATCCTCCTGCCTCAGTTTCCTGAGTGCTGGGATAACCAGTATGCACCACCATGCCAGGCAAAAAAAAAAAAAATTTTTTTCAAAAGGCCAGGGACACAGCTCAGTGCAAAGGCCCTGAGTTTAATCCTCAGCCCCCTAAAATGGAAAAGGCAAAAAATAAACATGTGACTTGGGAAAAGGCATGTCATCATTGAACAAGCAACTTCCTCTTCTCTTCCCATAAATTCCCTACTGCTACCCATCAGAAAGCAGATGTGAGCTCATAGCTCCTGGCCCGCTTGCTGGTCAGTCCCTCACTCTTTTTACAAAAACCTAAATGCCATAGTGTCTTAGTTACTGTCTCATTGATGAGACAAAATACCCAACACCCAAAGTTAAAAGAGGAGACATTTATGTGCCTCATGGTTTGTCAAGGTTTCACTCCGTAATTGGCTGACTCCAAGGTAGGGTAGCGTGGCAGGGTGGCATCACAGAGGAAAAACAGTTGATGGTGGGCAGAGGGTAGCAAAGCACCCAAGGGAGGAAGGACCACATCTCCCTTCTGTCCCTTATGTCTTATCCAGGCTACTTAGGGCGGATAGCGCTCATACCCTTAATCCTAGTGCCCTCGATCCTGGAATTGTACCATGAATTGACTCCAGTGCCACACTCTCTAGATTCAGCTACCTGCGAAAAGGCCCCACCTGTGACCTGTGAGGCTTCAGGGGCACGTCTAGACACCAGCCATAACACAGAGGCACTGGCTCCTATGCCCGTTGGTCAGTGAGCAGTTGTCAGATAATAGCAAGTACCATTTACTGAGCATTTGTCACAAACATGCTATTCCAAGTGCTTTTATAGGTATCCTCAGGCTGGTCCTCAGGCATCTTCAGGGGTGAAACTGAGGCAGAGCTGAGCCAGTCGTGAGGTGGTCACTGCCTGGGTGTGGCCCGCGCTTCGGCACCTGGCAACAAAGAGACAGGGGACAGTCTCATGTGGACCATCATTCAGTGCCTACTCACTGACACTACTGGTGACATGTACCGGCTTCCTTCCTTGCACACACCTGCCTGTGGGAAGGTGTGTGTCAGAGCATATAATGTTCCTGATTGGTTTTTGCCTCCCGCTTAATTTAGAAAGCATAGATTCCCTACACACCTCTGCTCTGGGGGGCTCCATAGGCATGGGAGAGGTATCTCGGAGCACCTGCCAAGGAGACCTGGGGTTCAGCGCATTTCCGGTCCTGCCGGTTACACTGTCACTGGACATCCATTTCATTCTGAAACATTTCAAACATGCAGGCAGGACACAAGTAAGCAAATACGTAGGAAACACATGACCTGTGTTTCCAGACCCCGGTTTGGCCAGTCTTTCATGGTGTTTCACGTTTGTTCCCCATCTTACTTTAGATAAGGGCCCCATTCTCCTCCTCTCCTCAATCTCGTGTGTCCCATCTCCATACCGAATATTTCTCATGAACTCCACTTTAGAAAGGAGGAAACCAAGGCTGGAGGCAGCGAAGGGACATCGCCTGAATCATACCAATCAACTCCACGGTAGGTAGCAGAGCCCAGAAGCCCCAGGATAAGGTACCAGGTAATCACCTCCCAGCATGCTGGCCCTGCAGTGCCCCCAGCTGGGGACCTCCCACCCCATCATTCTGTCAACACCTCCTTTACAGGCAGGGCTCGGCCACACCAGGCCCGGCCTAGCCCGGCCCGAGCAGAAAATGTGCCCTCCTCATCACATGCCCCAGTTCCTGCTCTGCCTAATGGGCCAGGCTCCCCCAGACCCCTGCCAAGCCCTCTTCTGTTTCCTATCTGGGCCACTGCCCAGAGTAGCTCTGCCCCCACCCCACAGAGGGCCTGTCTGTGCAGCCCTTTCCCCAGGAGGCCGCTGGGGCTAGGGTGAGGCCCAGTCTGCGAGTCTGTTCTGAGGGTCCCCCTGCTTAATGAGCACGCCGCTGCACCAGTGGCTGGCCAGAGGTGCTGGGCAGGCACCCAGACGCTCTCCCCGGGGCCCCAAAGCTCCCCCTGCCTTCCTCTCCCCCTCCCCACTCCTTGCCAGCAACAGAGCAGGCCTGTGTGTGGTGGGAAGGAAGGCAGCGGGCGACACCTACATGCTGAGGAATTGGGTGAGGAGAGGCAGGCAGCACATGCATAAACACAGGCGTATTGCTCCCTGTACATGCGAAGGAAAGGAGGTGGCAGGGGAGGAAATGGCTATTTACGAAGCACCTACTTGCAAGCTGCCACGTGTTAGTCTAGCTAATCCACCCAGCCACCCTATGTGGGAGCCTGAATGGTTTTGGGTACAAAGAAACAAACTGAGGCTGGGAGGGGTGGAGCTAGAGGCCCCAGTTAACAAGTGGGACCAGGAATTGGAATCCAGCTCCGTCTTTCTCCAAGTGCCCTTGTAGGGAACCAGTATAATTCCATACACCTCTCTTTCCTGGAGGTCTCTTCCTCCAAAAAGCTACTCTCCACTGAGGGGAGTAGCCAGTACAGATGGGAAGCAGAAGTGGAGGGCAGTGGGCAGACAACAGGCATAGTCTAGTCTCCATGCCAGAGCCCTAGCCTCAGAGAGACTGGCTCACACTTTAGGAAAACTTCTGAAAGCACCGCCCCCGCCCCGCCCACAGCCAGGCCCCGCCTCCTCCAGGACCTCCCTCTAGGGTAGTTCTCATGGGTTTAGTTCTCAGGGTTTAGTCCTGAGTGCTCTGAGACGCGGGTAACAGCAAGAGCTGTACAGAGAACTTAGTGGGTGCCGGGTGGTGGGGGAAGAATTTGACACACATTAGCTAGTTTTTGTTTGTCTCGGTGCTCAGGATTGAATCAGGACCTGCACATTGAGCTATATCTCCAAACTTTCTTTGAGACAGGGTCTTGCTAAATTGTCTACTCTGAGCTCAAACTTGCAAGCTCCCTGCCTCAGCCTCCCATAGTGTTGGGAAATACAGGTGCACACCATCATGCCTTTGGATTTTTTTCTTTTCTTGCTCCCTTTCTCTTTTGTACTGGGAATCAAACACAGGGCCTTTGCAATGAACTGCACACCCCACACTCTTTAAAAATGTATTTCGTGGGCCAGAGATTTAGCTCAGTGGTTCCGGCGCCTGCCTCGCAAGCGCAAGGTCCTGAGTTCGATCCTGGTAACCATATACAATGCTGGGCGTGGTGACTCACACCCACCAGCAATCAGTACCACATACCACAGTGCTGGGGATGGTGGCTCATGCCTGTAATCCCAGCACTCGGGAGGCAGAGACAGGA
This sequence comes from Thryonomys swinderianus, assembly GCA_004025085.1. Taxonomy (NCBI): domain Eukaryota; kingdom Metazoa; phylum Chordata; class Mammalia; order Rodentia; family Thryonomyidae; genus Thryonomys; species Thryonomys swinderianus. The sequence continues at coordinate 12,037 of PVIC010027863.1, forward strand.
GGATTGCTGAGTTTGAGGCTTGCCTGGGCTACATAGTGAGCTCAGGGCCAGCTTGAACTCAAAGCGAGACCCTGTCTCAAAAAAAAAAAAATGTATTTCGAGGGCCGGAGGATTAGCTCAGTGGTTCCGGTGCCTGCCTCGCAAGCGCAAGCGCAAGGTCCTGAGTTCGATCCCCGGTAACCACATACAATGCTGGGCGTGGAGACTCACGCCCACCAGCCATCAATACCACATGCCACAGTGCCGGGCGTGGTGGCTTACGCCTGTCATCCCAGCACTCGGGAGGCAGAGACAGGAGGATTGCTGAGTTCCAGGCTTGCCTGGGCTACATAGTGAGCTCAGAGCCAGCCTGAACTAGAAAGTGAGACCCTGTCATAAAAAAAAAATGTATTTCGAGTCAGGATTTCAGTAAGTCTTCAAACAGCCAAGACTGGGCTTCACGTGAATCTCCTGCTTCACTTCCCAGAGACGTTCACTGTTGCGCTCCTCAGCACAACTGGCTGTCATGGCTTCTGACTTCCAGACCAAGGCGAGGCAGCACAGACACGCAGAGACCACACTAGGTCCTGCGATCAGCCAATCTCCCAAAGCGATGCTCTGAGGGGCCCTGGGAATGGCTGGTCGCCAAGGAGGGAGGAGACAGGGCAGCCCAAGGAAAGGGCTGGAGGACAGGGATAGCTGTGGAAGAAGACTCCGCCAGCTCCCTCACTCCAGCTGGAAGCCCTCCAGGCCTCGTGACGGCTCCCGCTCTGACCCCGGGGTGTCTGCCAGCTAACCCCTCCCAGAGCCAGTGCCAAAGAACTCCCTGGAGGCAAGTGTTGCTCACAACTATCTGCAGCCCATCCGTGTCGAGGCAGGAGTAGAGGCCGGGGAGAGAACTGCACCCAGGACACGGCCAGCAGGTGGTCAATACTGAGTGGGTGGGCCCTGGTTTAGAGACCCCACCCCTTCACCCCTTCCTTCCTCTCTGGGCCTGAGGCCTGTAGGCTCTTAAGAGAAAAATTGCTGAAATCAAATTGCAATTAACAGAGGCAATTAGCTGCCTATTAGAAAACGTCCCCTGAGCCTAGCCTGTGCCTTGAGTTGCCTGGGCCCCACTTAACAGCCAGGCCCCAGGGGAGGCCCCAGAGCTGGGTGCCTATTGTTGAGAGGGTGGCAGGCAGCACCCTAGGCCCGGTGAGGCGGAAGCCTCGGGGACCTTAAGTTGGGGTAGAGGGGGTCAACAAGCTTGGATCTGCACTGTGCCCTGGAGAAGAAACTTCAGGGCCTGAGCATTGGCCTTGCCACTTGGGATCCTCCTTTCCCAGCTCCTCTCTGCCCCTTTCTCTCTGTTAGGCCATCCTAGAGGGCAGACCTGGGGCAGGCTGTGTGTAGCCGAGAACAAAGGAAAGAAAAATCACTCAGTGACCCTCCGGGGAGTGATGATAACATTTTCACTTGAAAATTACCAGAGAACAGATTGTCTTATGCAAATTATATGCAAATCACACTCCAGTCGGTCCTCTCCTAACACTACCCAGAGTTCTTCCAGCTCTTTTCCTGGCTGGGTGTGATGGGGGAGGGGGAAGAGACCCCCTATGGAAATCAGAAGAGCCCTGAGTTCTTCTGTTCAGAACCGGCTCCCTAAGGCAACCTCCCAGTCCTCTCCAGTCCAGCTCTTTGGGTCTTGCTGCTGTGCACAAATCCTACAGAAAACTCACTGCCTCCTGGTGGGACAGCACCCAGACCCTCAATCCAGTGGGATCTGCATCTCCTGCTCCTGATCGTCCATTTACAGAAGCTATTTGAGGTCCATTGGACAGAATAGATGGAAGAGCACAGGACTGAAGGTCAGGAAGCCTGTGGCAGGCTGGCAGGCCTTGCTGTTGGGCTCTCCACCAGGGTGTCCTAAGAGTCCATGTGCCCAATGCCTAGTCCTCCTCTGTGGTCCTGCCTGGCACCTCATGCACCCACTTGCCCAAGGCAGAACTAAGGAATGGGCCTTGACCACCTCACCTAGCCTGTGCATTTAGTTCTTTTTTCCTTTATTGAGTTTATTGGTATGTTTCAGGAATACATTATGATCACAATCCTTGAGAATTTGTACCTGTATGCAACGCATCTTGATTCTCACTTTTTCCCCCTTTCCTCTGCCCTCCCTTCAACTTTACTCCTCTACATACATAAGCTTTGTTTCTGTTTTTTTCCTTTTTGCCATCAAGCATTTACTTTTTTTTTTTTTTTTTGAGACAGGTTCTCACTTTGTAGTTCAGGCTGGCCCTGAGCTCACTATGGAGCCCAGGCAAACCTCGAACTCAGAGCAATCTTCCAGCCTCTGCCTCCTGGGTGCTGGCCTTACATGCATGAGCCACCGTGCCCAGCAAGCATTTAATTCTTTTTTTTTCTTTTTTTTTTTTTGAGACAGGGTCTCACTTTGTAGTTCAGGCTGACTCTAAGCTCACTATGTAGTGCAGGCAAGCCTTGAACTCAGCAATCCTCCTGTCTCTGCCTCCTGAGCCACCACGCCCGGCAAGCATTTAATTCTTATTAGCCACCATCTGCAAACCTTGGGAGACTCACCCCTGCATGGGTGACCTTTATCACCTCTCATTACCTTTCCCAAGGCCTTCTAGCTGTGCTCTGCCTCCAGGTCTTCACCCTGCTGGCATAGGGATCTTTCTATGAAATCAGACCCATCTTGCTCAAAATGCTCAGTGGTTCCCCGAGCCTACCACGTCCAGTCCAGACCCCATGGGCTGGCACACATGCCCGTAAGGCACAGGATGCAGGCCCACCTCCCTCCCCGTCCCCCTAGTCCTCTGTAGGCCCCATCATGTGCCATCTTGTCTTTCACCGCCTACCCAAAACACTACATTCTTCCAGGCCCATCCAAGCACTCCTTCCACTAAAACTTCATTCCCTTCCCCCTCCTCCAGTCCCAGAGAAATTATATTTATTCTTCAAGAAACGCTTTGTCTGGGAGACATTCACTGCCTGCCAGCACCCCCCCACACACACACACACATACTCTTCCCAGCTGTCATTGGGTTTCTCCTTTCTTGGTTCTCCCCCAACATTTTTCTATAACACATTAATTCATATGGATATCGTCAGCACTAATAGGCAGGAATGAATGAATGAATGAATGAATGAATGAATGAATGAGTGAGTGAATGAAAAATATAAAGGAACAGAGTCGGTGAATGAGGCCTGATTTCAATTTCTGACGTTGAGTTGAGTGAGCCATCTCTCTGAGCTTCAGGTTCTCTGTAATCAGAGAAGACTCACTAAGATAAGCCTCAAGTCAGCTTCTGGAATCCTGTAGATGCCCAGGAGACCTTGGGTAAATCCTCAACTGTGTAAACTGGGAAGTGACATTGAGAATGTGTATTCTCTCAGCCAACATGGCCCAGTGGCCATTGCCTTTATGGTCCTTGAGCCTTGGATGAGTCTCCATTCCGTTTTTTTGTTTTGTTTTTTGAGACAAGGTCTTGCTATTTCATTCAGGCTAGCACTGAACTTACTCTATAGCCCAGGCCAGTGTTGAACTCACGGTGATCTTGCCCCAGTGTCCCAGCTGCTGGGATTACAGGCGTGTGCCACCACACCTGGCTTTGTTTGGTTTTGTTGCCAGTCTCCACTCCTAAAGTCTGGCTGGAGGCCTCCTGGCAGCCTGACCTCTGGCACAAAGTCACGTCTCCTAGAGGAAGGCCTGTCAGAGCTCATCAGTACCTAAGGGAGGCCAAGGGAAAGAGTGGAGAAGCAGGAACTGCAGGTCCTAGGTCTGACTATAGACACCTATATCACCATGGGACCTCTCTGGACTAAATATTTGCACCCTTTGTACGGGGATGGTAATACATACACACCATGATGTGATCATAGAGTTGAATAAATGTTGTATGTAATGTGACTACCATAGTACTTGACACCTAAAAATAACAGTGGTTAATACTTAGCATGCTCTTACTGTGGCACATCACAAATGCTTCGTATGTGTCAGCTCCTTTAGTTGTCACAGCCACTCTGTGATATAGGTACTGTTATCATCTGCCTTTTCTGTCCGTCTGAAAGCCAAGGTACAGAAAGGCCAAGTGACTTGCTCCCGATTTTATGGTCATAAATAGAGCTGGCTTTGTTTTCATGTAATAGTTTCAACGAGATACAATTCACATATTATGCAACTCATTTAATGTTTATAACTCATAACTCGGTGACCGTTTTTTTTTTTTTCTTCCTGATACTGGGGACTAATGCAGGTGCACTCTATCACTCAGACCTTTTTGATTTTTATTTTGAGAGTCATGCTAAGTTGCCTAGACTGGCCTAGAACTTGTGATCCTCCTACCTCAGCCTTTGAAGTAGCTGGAATCACGGGCACATACTATCCCACCAGGCTTTAATAATTTCTAAAACAGGTGGCATTTCCTTTCTCTGTAATGTTTAGAATACAAGTATTTCGGATTCAGAATTTTGAAAATTTGGGACATTTGCATATATGTAATGAGAAATCTTGGGAATGAGACCTAAGTTTAAATATGAACTTCATTTAATGAATTTATATAAAAACACTCCTTTTACACATTGCCTGGAGGTAACCCTGTCCATTATTTTGAGTGGGCCTGCATTTGACTGCAGCCCATCACATGAAGTCAGGTGTGGAATTTTCCTCTCATGTCAGTGCGCAGAATGTTTCAGATTCCGGAGCACTTGGATTTGGATTTTCGGACTGTGGATGCTCCACCTCTTTATTCACAGAATAGAGCTAGAGTTTGAGCTCAATGCTCTGACGGCCAAGCCCGCCTCCATCATCTTTATGCTGCAAGCACTCAGTCCATTCATTTCCCTGGGGCCTTTATCCTCCTCTGTGTCCTACAGGAACCCCAGCCTTTCTCAGAAACGGTCCCCTTCTGCTTGCCTTTCCAGGGTAGAACTACTCCCACGCGGCGAGGCCTTCGGGCCCTAAGGCAGAGGACGGGAGGGGCTGACTTGCACACTTGGCTTCTACTGGGCCTGGGTGGCTCTCTGGGTCTCTCCTGCTCCCTCCCCAGTGCTCGCCACAGTTTACACTTCAGCTCATCTAAGCTGAACCAGCTCTAATGTGTTTCTGTGCCTGGCTCTGTGCCTGGCTGGATGCAGAGTGGATGCTGATGGGCCTTTTCCTCCAGGGCCTTACGTACAGGCTGCTGGGCAGCATGTACACAGACTGGCAAGTTCTCCCATGCTCAGGCAGGTGGCAGCAAAGGGGATTCCAAGCAGGGACTCAGGAACCTCACAAAGAAGGTGTCACCACTGTACATTGGGGGGCTCTGAAAAATTAGACCAGTGCTGTTCAATAGAAATTTCTTATAAGCCAAATAGTTATAGTAAAAGCAAAAGGAGTCAAGTAGAGTGTTCCATGCCTATAACCCTAGTACTTTGGGAGGCTTAGGCAGGTGGATCAAAAGTCTGGGCAATTTAGTGACTTAGGGAGACCATGTCTCAAAATAAAAATAATTAAAATGGGCTACCAGTGTAGCTCAGTGCTAAGGCCCTGGATTCAGGATCTGTGTGTGGACCAAGGAGCAGCAATCCCACGGATGCTTAGAGGCCCCTGGGATACTGAACCGGCCAGAGAAGTCAGAGGAACCCAAAGCCAAGGCTGTTCCCCATGGCGCTCCTCTAGCTCTCAGTGGAGTCTGCCGACAGGACCCACGATCCTGGGCAGTGGAACTCATGGCACTTCTGGCTGGGCTCAGGTGGGAAATGAGCTGGGCCCTCCTCAGATCAGGCCCCTGGCCCAGCAGCTTTCCATCAGCATGCCGTCTAGTGCCAACCTCCTTCCTCACGGCAGCCTGGGTGCCAGTTCTGAGCCAACTGCCTGAGGAGCTAGGCCTGGCCTCCTACCCACGCCACAGCCATTCTCCAGCCTGCTCCACTGTGGGTTTCTAGGTCAAGAAACACCAGAGAGAACTTTCCAGAGCTTCCAGCACTGGCAAAGCCAAGTTCTGTGCTCTCCTTTTCACTGAGGGAATGCGTGGCCGTGGCATCTTTGGGAAGGGTGGGGGACATTTAGCTCTTAGTGCCACTGATAACTCTCTATTCCCCTCTGAGCTTCTTTGGAAAAATCCCAGCAAGCCTGAGTTAAGTAAAGGCACACAGGAAGTGGAGTGTGGATCAGGGTCTCCTGATCCTCTAAGTGGCCTGGGTTTTAAAGACTTCCAGCCCTCTTTCCCGCCCACCAGGCCCAGTGACCATGTCTGCCCAGAACCTTCTCTCCAGACACTTGTGCTCTTGGTCCTGAGCCTGGGGAAGGGACCCTCAGTAAGCAAGACCTCCACCGTGGATCAAGCGGCTCCCCCTTCCCACCTAACTCTGTGTTTGTCTGCTCAGCCCAGAGCCTCCCACATATTCTGGCCTCAGGTTCCAGGCTTTCTCCATACCCCTCCCCACCTCAGTGTGCGCCACCAAAATCCTTAATGATTTCCAGCTGATCCCAGCCCCATCCTCTCCATGGGGCCCAGGCAAGGAGAACAGGCCCCTGTCCAGCAGGCCTCTGGGAGGGTTAAGCCCTGGCTGGAGGAGTCCCTGGGCTCCATGAGGCAGCAAAAATTGGAAACCCTAAGGAAATTAATACAAGACCTAACAGAGTCATCAGCCTTTTCTTTTCTTTTCCTTTCCTTCTCTTCTCTTCTCTCCTCTGCCCTCCCCTCCCTTTCTTTTCTTTTCTTTTCTTTTCTTTTCTTTTCTTTTCTTTTCTTTTCTTTTCTTTTCTTTTCTTTTCTTTTCTTTTTTTCGACAGTATCTCGCTTTGTAGTTCAGGCTGGCCCTAAGCTCACTATGTAGCCCAGGCAAACCTTGAACTCAGCAATCCTCTGGCCCTGCCTCCCGAGTGCTGGAATTACAGGTGTGAGGCACCACGCCCGGCACTGTGGTATGTGGTACTGATTGCCCATGGGCGTGAGTCAACATGCCTGGTATTGTTGTACGTGCTTACTGGGAATTGAACCATGGACCTTGCACTTGCCAGACAGGTGCCGGAACCACTGAACTAAATCTCTGCCCTTCTGTTGCCCTTTTGCTAGCTGTGTGAACCTGGACAAAATGCTTTAGTTCTAAATGTCTGTTTCCTTATCTGTATCCCTATCTTACCAGGCATGGTGGTACACCCCTGTAATCCCAACACTTGGGAGGCTGAGGCAGGAGCATCACCACAAGTTTGAGGTCAGGCTGGGCTACATAATGAATTCAAGGCCAGTGTGAACTACAAAGGAAGACCTTATCTCAAATCAAACACAAAATAGAGTAGTCTGTATCTCATATCTTTGTTAAAATGATTATATAAATCAACCCGCCTGAGTGCCTTAAAACAGGGTCCGATATGGACCATTCCGTGGTAGCCCTTGATGTAGCATCACTGCGAATAGTAACTTAGAGCCCCAGGAGGCTGGTGGTTGTCTCAACTTTCTACTCCCATTGCCCAACAGTGCCAGGGATCTAGTTGAGGCCAGGTGCACGCTGGATACATAACAGAGGAAGTGAAGGACGGCTGGCACACCATCTCTCCGTGGGGGATGTGGTAGTCTCAGGACTGAAGAGCACCCAGTACATACCAGGAAGAACACGAGTCTGCCCTGTCCTGCTCCCCACCTGCCCTCCCTCAGACCAGTGGTGCACTGGGCCATGCAGTAGGCTCAGTTTAAAGTGACCATCAGCACCCAACTGACAGACCCAGTGGCTTCCACACACATCCTGGCTGGTGCCCGAGTAGGTAGAAGCCAAGAATTCAAGATACAGGATGTAAAACGTGGACTCAAGAGTCAGACAGATCTGGATGTGAACCCCAATTGCCACTTTCTTCCTGACTGTCTGACCCTAAGAGTGTCATACATTCCTGGCCTCAGCTTCTTTACTTTGTGACACGGTGGTCACAACCCATCCTCTCAGGGCTTGGCAAGGGCTCAGTAAGACAGCCACATCAAGCATGCATAGACCCTGGAACAGGACTGGCACCAGGACAGTCATTAGTAGTTCCTGCCTTACCCTGGGGCTCTGAGATTGGGAGGTGCTGACTGGTGTGAGGGAGAAGCATGTGTGCGGACCTTCCTGCCCACAGGGGTTTCCAGATGGTGCTTCTCAGCAAGGTTCCGGGCCAAGGGGCCACAATAGGGGCTCCCAGCCACCCATCCCCTCCGCCTTGGCATGGCAGGGTTCTTGGCTTCCTGCCACAGCTGACTATGTAAATAAACCAGCTTTTTTGCTAGCTGGGAGTGAGACTGCCCTAAGTGACATTTCAAATTAGTTCTGCTATATTGGGCCTGAGCTCTGAAGGGCCCGGGCAATTTTCCTCCCTAACTCATCCCTTTTTCTGTATAGTAAGAGCTCTTAAAGCAAGGGGATGTGGGCAGAGAGCCAGTGGGGAGTGGGGCAGGCTTTCGGAGGTGACCTGCCAAAGCTGTCACCAGGCCCCAGGCCACAGCCTCCCTTCCCAGGTAGATGAGGAGCTCTACGCTGAGGCGGCCCCCCTCCCTGCTAGCCTTCCACGGCTGCCATGGCAACCTTGCCTCCTCTCATAGGGCTCACACACCAGCTGGCAGGAATGCTGAACGGAAGGAGGGCTGCGTGGTTGGCTGAGGAAAAGGAGCCGGGCACTGGAGGGGGCACGCGAAGGGTGGGCCAGCTGTGGGCCTGGCTGCACTGCCAGGGAGACATGCTAGCCACATGGCCTGCCCAGCTCAGGCTGTAACTGGGAGCAGGCCAGCAGATGAGACCACAGCCAAAGAGAGCCAGGCTCGTGGATGCATGCCATTGTCTTCCTGGCAAAGCACTGTAGCTTCCCTGTAGGGCTGAAGACAGAGGACACTGGATCTAGCTTCTTTCTTTCTGGGCAAGTCGCCTTACCCTACTTGGCCTCCGTGGCTTTGGGCTTGAGGCCTGCGAGTGTGAAAGCACTCAGTCTGTGAAGCTGGACGGGTCTGAGGTGCATGCTTGGCTCACCCTCCGGCCATGTCGCATTGCTCAGCCTCAGTTGCTGCTTTGTAAGACTGTAGCTCCCACTCTGGAGCTGGCTTAGAGCAAACAAGGCCAGCAGAGCATGTGGCACAGCCCCGGGTCAGAGGATGAGCTCAGTATGTCAGCTCTCCAGTATCGCTGCTCTTTTTAATACAGTAATAGTATCTGTGCCCATGTCCTATTTAGACTGGGAGGCCCTAGAGGGCAGGAGGCAACTCTTATTTCTCTTCCCATCCTCCACCAGGCTTTAGCCAGGCCCACGGCAGATTCTGGGGTGGGGGGATGCTACGGAGAGAATGATAAACACATAGTAAGAATACTTTGAATTAAATATCTTCAATACCTGTGTAATGGCAAGCTCCTGTAATCCCAGACTTTTGGGGAGGCTGAAGCAGGAAGATTTTGTTTGAGACCAGTTTGGGAAACTCAGCAACACCCTGTCCACAAACAAACAAATGAACATTCCTTTGCAGCTTGGATACTCAGTATTATTAGTTTCACGAGTGCAAAAAGTAACTGTACCTCAAGTGTATGTGCCTCAGGCCGCTTTCCATGGAAGCAGTTAATCACCCTCAGTCAGCGACATTGCGACTTCACCTCTTATCTAACAGAAAAGGCATCATGCCAGCTTGCAGGAGCAAGTTGTCCTTGAGACAATCTTCCTGGAATTGGGCCTGGCCCCAGAGGTCCAGGAACTTCGCAAGGCCCTTGGTTGGCCCCACACATACAGGTCAAAGATGGCGCCATGAGCAGAAACTGACACCAGGGCCATGACTGAGATCCGAGTACAGCACCTGAGTGAGGGGACACTGCTGACTGACAGATACTAGCCTCTCCTCTAGTGACAGGAGAGATGAGGACATTTGGAGGAAGGCCTGAGAAGCACACACAGCCCGAGGCACAGACCGGCAGGGCCCTGGCTCCGTGGGACTATGGAGCACACCGCTCCAAGGCGACAGCCACCGAGCCTGCCTTATGTGAATTCTGCCCAAGGGAGCCCTGGGCCTTCCTGCCTGGGATTTTAATTCTATCCATCACCTCTACCACACCCCAGCCTTGCCTGCTAACCTGAGAGAGCCGGGGCTGAAAAAGAGACATCATGGCCGACGAAGGTGACAGAGGCTGGGACGGAGCAGTAGGTTCCACACATCAGGCTGAGAGCTAGGGGTTTTTGGGTGTCTCATGGCTCAGTCAGTAACCCACAGATAGGCTCTGCGGTGGACTCTGCTGGGCCTTCTGAAGGACTGAAGGCAGCTGCTGACAGCACAGCCTGTGGAAACCAAATCAAAGAATATTCCCCAAGCCAAAAAAAAATCACAGCCAGCCACTGAGGGCCACCCAGAGCCCAGGAAACACAAGCACAGCTCCTCCCTGGGGCAGCTGCCATGTAAGCCTTGGCAACCTGGCAGGAGTGAGGGAGTAAGGACTATGAAAAGAGCACGAAGTTGGATGGTGGGTGGCAGGAACCAGGTTGCTTGCTGTTAGAGTGAAATATACAGAGAAGGGGGAAGCTGGGATGATCCATGTGGCAAGGGATTAGAGTGAGAGACACCAGCAGGAACTCGTGTTTAGCTTAATACAGGTACGGAAGGTGGCACAGAGAAATATTTACAGATACGTATATGAATATAAATGCCAGCTAGCACATGCACATACATCATTTCTACAAGGGCCAGTAGCAGAGAGCACCCAGGGCCCAGATCATGGGTTCTAATGCCATCCCCAATTCAGCGAGCCAGGGTCCTCGCAGATGTGAATGATCCCAGGGCTAGAGCAGGGAACATACAAGATGAGCTTGGAGCACTTCGGAGTGCCAGAAAGGAAGGAAGTGCTGAGAAAAGAAAACCCGCAGTGATGGGGTTATGTCAACGGAAATAGGAACCAGTTGAAAGCGCTCCAAGTAGCCAAAACTGCAGCCATTTGAACAACAAAATAAATAATGTAGCATTGGTTCATAACCCAAAGTATAAAACAAATGTTCATGAGTCTATAGTGATATAAATACATGATCAAATAAATGAATGAATGGAGGAAAAGGATCAAATATCCCAGCAAAAGAATCAGAAATAATGCATGCAGTTCCTTCTCCCAGAAGAAGAGGTGTGTCTGTGCATTCTGTTTTCTTTGTTTGTTTCTTTGTTTGTTTGAGATAGGGTCTCACTTTGTAGTTCCAACTGGCCTTGAATTCACTATGTAGCCCAGGCTGCCCTGAAACTCATAGCATTCATCCTGCCTCAGCCTCCTCCGTGCCAGAATTACAAGTGTGTGCCATCACATTGGCTACATTTTTTTTTTAAACAGAAAAAGGTTTAATTGGAAAATTAGGGCAAAATGAGGTAGCTGGAGGGAGTACACTCTGATTCAGGGGTTCTGATGGGCCACCTGCAAAGCAGGAGGCCAGTTTCCAAGGATTAGCAGGTGGGTGGAGGCTGGTTGATCATTATCTCAGTCCTGCTGCCACCACCGTTCTGGAATCCTCATAGCCGACGGATGAGGGATGGTTTCCCTCCTAGGAAAAGGCTGTCTGTGTGGTGGTCTTTGTCATGTGGGGCTCGGCATTTCCTGGAATCCAGGGGACC
>PVIC010027864.1:0-23586 GCA_004025085.1 Thryonomys swinderianus
CTTCCTTCTTCTCTGTCTTAGAAAGGGTCTCACTAAGTCTCTAAGTTGCTCAGGCTGGGTTTACACTTGTGATCCTCCTATCTTGGTCTCCCAAAGTTCTGGGATTATAAGGATGTGCCTCTGGGCTTGGCTTAAGAAGGGAGTTTCTAAGTGGAAAATAATGGAGCACAGATGTGAATGAAGTGGGAGAGAAATTACGTGAGTACCTGAAGGAAGGGTTGTGGTGACCAGACCGATGTGGAAATGAGCAGCGTCAGCCAGATGTGATGGTGCTTTCCCGTAATCCTGGCATGCTGGGAGGCTGAAGCAGGAGGATTATACATTTTGAGGTTATCCAGGACAAATTAGTGAAAACCTGGTGTAAAATAAAACACAGAAGGGCTAGAGATGTTGCTCAGTACTTTACTGAGTCTGACTCCAGTAATCAAAGGAAAAGACAAGATGAGAGAAGAAGAGAAAAGAAATCAGCAATGTCAGAGAGCAGACTGACTTCACTGGACCTCTACATGAGTGGAGAGCCGTGCTAAGGCCCTGGAATGTCCATGGGCTCATATTCCTATGACTGCATTGGGCTCTGAGCTTCAGCACTGGCAGTTCATTTTCTAATGACTGGCACAATCAGTTCCTTCCTTAATTGCCTATATTCCCACTATACACAAACACTCACCCACAGAAATAGTAACTCATTTGCCCCAAGCATTTGTAAGTGCAGCAGCAGGGCACCAAGATGGCACCGATGTTAGCCCATCACTGCCTCTGTCTGAGAGCATGTTACATGTGAGTCCTTGTCAAGACATCCTTGGGTTTCAGGACATCTGGAGATGTCTCCGCTAACTCCCATATCAATAGCTCATTCATGCCTTTTGCCTTCTCCTTCTCTGTATCATTTGCCTTCTGTGAATTTTTCTTGGAATCTCCAAATTCTTGTTTTAATTGTGTAGGAATGTTTGGGTGACCCCAGTTTCAACTTCATTTTTGACCAGTATTTCTATATCCAAACTTATCAGTGTGCTCAGCAGAACTTAAGACTTTTAAAATTGGGGCACTTTTTCTTTCAAAGTCAGTGATGATGATGATGATGATGATGATGATGATGATGATGGTGATGGTGAGAGAGAGGGAAAGAGAGAGGGAGTGCAGGGCATGAGTACAGTTTTTGAACTGCTGGTTGGGCTCATGGAAGAATCCAGAGTTGTACCCTCACAGAGGGAAGGAGTGGGTGCCCTAGATAAGAGACTTCTGAAGAAAAGACAGCCTTCGATGGAGAGAAATGGGAAAGAACCTTAGATGAGCACGAGATTCCCTTTCTGAGCATTGTTCTTTAAGGGGAAGTAGTTAGGATACACATAAGGGCTTTCAGGAACAGAGTTCTGTGTTTTTCATGGGAGGTGCAGCTCTCTGGTTATATGAGTTGAGAGGCCAGAGAGAATCCTATAGGTAAAGAAACACAGCTAGCAGTCGTCTTTCAATGACACCATGTGGTAACTCATTCTTGGGAGTGTTCAGTGTAGGTACAAGCCCAGAAGAAGGCATCCCATAGACACATTGTCTTTGGCTCAGCAGTTCTTTAAATATGACCTCAAGATACCCTTTTACATAGAACATATACAAGAGCTACTCATTGCATTAATGTATGTGATGACAGATCAGTGGAAACAACCTCAGAGTACATAATTGGGTGCCAGTTTAACTTAAAAGTGATACATTTACAGTTGCCTATAATTGCAATCTCTGAGAAGAATGAAGACGCTATTGTGGAGTCCAGTGGGGAAGGTGAAGGGCAGCAAAATGTACACAGTAGGCTTTGTCAATCCAGTCTTAGAAAAATGTTTGCATGCAGAAGGAATTGTGTGTATTAATGTTTAGTCAAGTTGAGTTCTGTGTGGCATGATCTCTCCTGACCTGGGTTCTGGAGTCCCTCAAACTTTGATATAGTTCTGTGGGCCACTGAACATTTCTATCTCCACTTGAATTCTTTCAAGGATGGAGCTGGCCATTTTGGTTTTCTCTTGGTCGGTTGTTACAACTTTCAGGAAGAGCTGTCTCTTTTGAGTCCCTGAGCCTCTGTGCAGGGGAGGTCCATTAACCATGACCTTGCCTGGGTGCGTGGATTCTCCACCCGAGTCTCAGTAGCTCACGTTCTTCATGGAACCCCCCAAGCTTTTGAGGACTTTGCTCACTGCCTGCTCTCTGAGTGCTATGCTCTTTATATAGCCTCTGTGCAGTGGGATCTTTCATTGCTGAAATTTTGCCTCTTCCTGTGATTCTGGCAAGTTTGGGACTAGCTCTATTTTGTGTATGAATGTGTGTATTTGTTTATTTTTGAGACAAGGGTCATGCTTTGTAGTTCGGGCTGGCCCTGAACTCACTATGCAGCCCAGGTAAGCCTCAAACTCAGGAATCCTCCTGCCTCTGCCCCCTAAGTGGTGGGAAGACAGTGGCTGTTTTGTGTATTTTAATAAATTGCTTTCCTTTTGTAATTGCGTCCTGAGGTGAGTGTTTTACCATGGAGAGAAAGCTTCAGAAGTCACACAGATGCATAGCAAGGAGGATTGCTGCGGAGGTGAGCTGCCTTTCTGGACTGTGGGGTGTGGAGAGCAACCCAACCACTTTGCTGCACCGGGAATGCCTGCATGAGAGGCTAGAAATCAAAGCAGCTTTTTGAGCAGCCACTTGAATTTTTTTCCACTAAGGAATACTGATTTTTTCTCCTCATTCAGCCCAGGATGGCGCTGAACAGACATGTCTCTGAGCAGCAAAGAGGTGGGTGAGTGAACGGTGATCTCACAAGGCAGATCCCAGGAGTCTGCGGCCACTCTGGGATCCCTGATTGTGTAAAGGCTCCAAGACATCATTAAAGGCTGGCCTGATTTATACACAGGGGGAGGGAAGCATCCAGTACACATCATACTCTCCTCATCATGCCACGTACTTGTAATGAGATACAAAATTATGCTACTTTCAGAATTATGATGTATATCAGGGCTTAATTACATGGGCAGGATGGTATGTTTGATTGAGTACATCACAATGGAACAGAGACTTATTTTACCTATGTCTCCTACATATCTGCTTTTCAAAGAAGTTTCTAGAGCTGTTAGTCTTATGACATGGGTTGAGAATCAGCTCATTCCACCGGCTAACATCTCCTAGCTTTCAAAAGAACAAAGAGGCTCTGAAACCCCACGATGAGAGAACTGAAGAGACAGGATAAATAAAAACAAGCATGATAAAAATATAGTGGCATTTGATAGCTCATGTAAACATGTCTGGTTTCAATTTACAGGAATTTTCTCATTTGTGAAATGACACACAAAAAAAGACCTAATAAAAATCCTGTGGTTAAAGGGCTTTAAAAAAAAAAAGTACCAGAAAAGCAAGTTGGAGTCATGGCTGCATTTGTTATTAATTATGAGTAAAGCCAGGGGAAAGATGTTGACCCTTGTGACTTGGATCTGGACGTGCTGATGAAAGTGCTAGGACCTTGGTATATATCATTTTTTGGTGTCTGTGCACTTCGGGAGGGGAGTGGGCAAAGAGAGCTCTGTGCCAGCCTGTAGTTTCATTGTGCTCATGGCTTTGTGTGAGGTGCTTGGGGTTTTCCAGGATCCACTTCAGGAAATCTATTCCATAAGGGAAAGCAAAAGTACGTAAGAGAGCCTGGGATAGAAGGGAGGAAAGGAAAACTGAATGGTCTCCAAGTCCTTACTCTTCCCTAGGTATTGGTCAGCAGGTGAAGGGGATCTAACCTCTCTTAGAGGAAGTCATTTTAGGGTCTTTTCTCTCTGCACTACCTGTCAGCTCTTAGAAAGTAAGTCCACAGTCCATGGAGTCTGGATATTGGTGGCTACTCTCTTCATGCTCTGGTGAAGACACTGATTCTAGGGAAAAACACTGACCCACTCACTAATATGTCACCCTACCTCATACCTAGTTGTTTTCATCCATCTACCCATCCATTTATCATCTGTCCCTCCATCTACACACCCATTCATCTGCCCACCTTACCATGCATTTATTCATCCACTTGTCATCTGTCCTTCCATCTATCCACCTGTCCACCTGTCCATCCATCTGTTCATCCATCCGTCCACCCATCTATCCATCCATCCATCCATCCATCCATCCATCCATCCATCCATCCATCCATCCATCCATCCATCCATCCATCCATCCATCCATCCATCCATGCATCCACCCATCCTACAAACTTATCCAAACACTAAGGCCTTAGGATCACAAAGTGAGGAAGACTTAACTCTGCCCCTTAAATCTTGTGGCCATAGGAGAAACCATGTAAGAAAACCTGTCACTGAAGGGGTGTTCTGCTCCGGGAGAGCCTCCACAGGGAGATGAAATAAATGCTGCGCTGGTTGAGAATGACTTTGCAAAGAAGGTGATGGCTGGGTTATCCATGGACAGCCACTGAGAAGATATATTAGGGAGAAAGATTATTTCTGATCAAGAGATTTGGGTTACAAAAGGCAAAGAAACCTGAAAGAGCTGAGAATTTGAGGGATCTGCTCACTTGCCATGTAAGAAGTTTCTAATGAAGTTCCTGGATCATCTTAGTGAATCCAAGTCATTCTAGTAAATGCTGTTTGATTCATATCCAAACCACTGTACATCTGGTGTCTTTCTGAAGGGTGGGAGTGAATATGCAGGACTCATATGCTGGACAGAATTGGTTTAGGTAGAATTTTGAGTTGAATAGTAAAACATGCAGCTGGCCTGCCTGCCCAGTTGCTGGTGCAATAGATAAACACAAAGAGATTTTGCAGGAAATAGGGGAGAACAGGCTGGATAAGCAATCCAGGAAGGCTTCTGGGGGAAGGTTGATTAGCTCTTCAAGGATCCCTCATAGGCAGAGAAGAGTGCAAGAACAAAGGTGTGGGGCAGGCTGTGTAAGATGATTTCTGCTAACAAGTGCCAGTTTGGCTTTGAAAGTACCCAACGTCCAAGGCAAGTATTGCACTGATTCCCCTGTGAAAGGGTTAAACTGATATATCTGGACCCTACTCCGGGAAATTCAGATTTTGGGTGGAGTGCACATTTCAATGGACTATCCAGAGAATTCTTTTTTGTTCAGTTTTTAGTGTGTGTGTGTAATATACAGTGATTGCATGCCTCACAGGGAGTTGCTTCATGTACGTGGTATCTCTCTTTTTCATCCTCTTTCCTCCTTCATATTTTGGCCTCCTTATTTTTTCCAAAAGATCTCCATTTTCCTATTCTCTATTATCTATCTTTTATTTATATTGCTATTTATTTATACTTTGGGTTTCTCATGTAAGAGAAACCATGCAATATTTAAGTTTGTGTTTGATTATTTTCACATAATATTATGATTTCAAAGTACATACATTTTTCTACAAATGACTTAATTTTATCCTTATTCATGGCAGAGTGGTACTTTCTTGTATATAAATACCATATTTTCTTTACCCATTCATCTGTTGTTGGGCATACAGGCCACGTCCAAGGTTTAGCTATAATGAATATTGCTGCTATAAAAATGGGTAAGGAAGGCCAGAGATTTAGCTCAGTGGTTCCAGCGCCTGCTCGCAAGCACAAGGTCCTGAGTTCAATCCCCAGTTACCACATACAATGCTGGGCATGGAGACTCACGCCCATCAGCAATCAATAACACATACCACAGTGCTGGGCATGGTGGCTCACGCCTGTAATCCCAGCACTCAGGAGGCAGAGGCAGGAGGATTGCTGAGTTCGAGGCTTGCCTGGGCTACATAGTGAGCTCAGGGCCAGCCTGAACTACAAAGTGAGACACTGTCTCAAAACAAACAAACACACAAACAAACAAAAATGGGTAAGGATGTGTTATTGGATGGTGATATCTTTAATTCTTCTGGTAGGATACTGGTGAAAAAATTTCTAGTCCTGTTTTTTCATGATTCTCCATTTTGATTTGTATTAATGTGGTCCTAATATTTCCACTAATATTTGAGAAGTATTTCATTTCCTCCACAGCCTCTCCAGCATTTGTTATTACTTAATTTCTTGATGAGAGCCACTCTTTCTTGAGTAAAATGGAATCTTAGTGTTGTTTTAATTTACATTTCTCTAATGACAAGAGGAACTGAACAATTTTACATGTTCTTATTGGGCATTTGCACTTCTGAAAAGTGTCTATTCATTTCATTTTCTGGTTGGGTATTTTTTTCTGAGGGACCAATTTTATTTTTTAGTTCTTTATATATTCTAGATACTACTCCTCCACCTAAGGTATAGCTGGCAAAATGTTTTTCCCATTCTACAGGTTGCCTCTTTGCTCTACTGGTTGTATCCTTTGTTGTGCAGAAGCTTTTAAACTTGCTATGACCTCAATTGTTGATTTTTGGTGTTACTTTTTGTGTAATTAGGGTTCTGTTCAGAGAGTCCTTGCTTATGTCCATGTCTTTAAGAGTTTACGGATTTGATCTTCCAGCCAATTAAGCACTTCTGTTTTAACAGTTAGATCTTTGGTTCATTTTTTTGTTTAGTACAATGTGAGCTATATGGATCTGATTTCAATATTGTTGCTTTCTGTTTGTGGAATTCATGTTGGGAATTTGTATGTCTACGTTCGTGAAAGAGATTGACCTGTAGTTCTTTTTAGGTTGCATCTTTGTTTGGTTTTTGATTCTGGTTAATGCTACCTTCCAGGAATGACTTTGGCAGTATTCTTTTTCTTTTCATTTCATGTAGAGTTTGAAGATTATTAGTATTAGATTTACCCTGAAGTTTTTGTAGAATTCAGTGATTAATGCACTGGATCCTGAGCTTTCTTTGCTAGGTTTTAAAAAAATTTATTACTGCCTTCAATTTCATTGCCTTTATTGGATTATTCAGCTCTTAATGTCTTTTGGTCTCAGTTTTGGTAATTTGTATGTAGCTGGGAATCTGTCCATTTCTTTTGGATTCTCCAGTTTGTTGGAGTACAGATTTTTGAAGTAGTTGCTAACAACCTTCTGGATTTCAGTGGTGTCCACTGTGATTTCACTCTTTTCACTTCTGAATGCATTACTGTGGGTATTTTCTTTCTCATTTTTAAGGTTGGCTAAGGAGTTTTATATATTTTATTCTTTCAGTATACTTCAGCCACTGTTTTGTTTAGTCTCAATTTAATTAATTTAGTTAATTTCAGCTCTAATCTTTGTAATTTCTTTCCTTGTGCCAGCTTTGGATTTGGATTGTTTTTGTGTTTCTGCAACCTTGAGGTCCATCACTAGATTATTTATTTGGACTTGCTCTGTTTTTCTGATGGAGCCATTCACAGCTATGAACTTCCCTTTTAGTACTGCTTTCAATGTGTCTCACAGGTTTTGATTTATTGTTTGATTCCAGGAACTTCTTAATTTCTCCTTTGATTTGTTCTGTGACCCACTGATCACTCAAAATCGTATTTATAATTCCAATATATTTGCTTAATTTTTGTAGTTCTTTTGCCATTGCTTTCTAGTTGTACTATGGTGTGATCTGATAATATGCATGGGATAAATTTGATTATTTTGAATGTACATAAGCATAGTTTATAAGATAATATGTGGTCTATTTGGGAGAAAATTCTCTGTGCTGTTGAGAAAAATATATTCTGTTGGGTGCAAACTCTGTAGATATTTATTAGGCTTCATTTTCTCTTTTTAGGATATCCTTGATAAATTTCTGGAGTGCTAGTTTCATGGTTATTAATTTTGTAAGGTGCTCTTTGGCATAGAAAGACCCTATTTCTCCATGAGTTTTGAAAGATAGTTTTTTAAAAGTTATATCAATCTGGTTTGGACATTCTTTTCTTTTAGGGGTTGAAACACTTCATTCCAGATTTCTAGCCTTTAAGAGTTTTTTTTTTTTAAAGATACCAGAGATTGAATTCAGGCCTTTGTGCTTCCAATGTAGACATGGTACTGCTTGAGCTAAATCCCTGTCCCTCTACCTTTTAAGATTTGTGTGGAGTAGTATAATGGGCTTACTTTCATAAACATAATTCATCACTTTTCTCTATCTGTGTTTAAGATTCTGTCCATGTGTTAGACTTCTGGGACTTTAAAGGAATGGGTTGTGCAGAGGTTCTTTTCTGATGATAGTTATTTTGGTTTCTATGCATCATCCTTATTGGTGGTTTAAATTCCTCATATTTAAATTTCTAATATTTGGAAAATTTTCTTCCATTATTTCTGTAAACAGGCTTTTTATGCTGTTTGTGCTCTTATAATTTTTCAATAACTCCAATTAATATTAGATTAGCATTCTTTGTATTATAGCAACTTCTGGATGGATATTTCATGTTTTCTTATTTATTTAAGATATCTCTGAGTCATTGGGTCACTAACCTCAGCTCTATCTAGTTCTATACTGTATCCTCACTTTGGCCACTTCTATTGCCCATACTTTTAATAAACTTTTGGATTTCTGTATGTTACCTTTTAGTGCACTCTAATTTGTTGTTAAATTGGTTATTCATGTTTTATAATGTTTTGTTTAGCTCTGCTATCTTTTTATTAGTTTTTTTTGTAAACTCATCACTTTATTAAATTTATTTTCTGTGTAGTTATATCATCTTTGAACTCACTGGATACCTCATTCTGTTTTCTTTTTTAACCTACTCTCATCATTTCAAATAATTTAGGTGTATAACTTGAGATTGCTTCCCTCATGATGTTCCATGGATTATCTCTGGGGGAGTAGGATTGCAGGGGGCATTTTGTTGCATTGTTCTCTTGTGTTTCTGTTTTCCTTCCTTCCTTCCTTCCTTCCTTCCTTCCTTCCTTCCTTCCTTCCTTCCTTCTTTTTTCTTTCTTTCTTTCTTTCTTTCTTTCTTTCTTTCTTTCTTTCTTTCTTTCTTTCTTTCTTTCTTTCTTTCTTTCTTTCTTTCTCTCTCTCTCTCTCTCTCTCTCTCTCTTTCTTTCTTTCTTTCTTTTTCTTTCTCTCTCTCTCTCTCTCTCTCTCTCTCTCTTTCATTTTCTTTTTGTGAGGTTTGTAGGTTGATTATAGTGGAAAGACTTTGTTGTTGGCTTGCAAGTCTCTTTAGTGTCTGCTTTTCAGTGCTGTATTGTGGGTATGGCTAACTATAGGCTTTTGCCTTTCATCCAAGAGCTTCATTAATTTGGTGGGGGAGGCTGCATGTTATTGGTCCAGTATTCAGTTCTCTGGGAATGAACAAAGGCAATTGAGATATTGAGTTATAGTGAAAATCAATTAATAGCAACAACTATGCCACCCTACTAGTAGGACTAAAATCAGCAACAGCACTAGCATCAAACACAATAGATATTGACCTACAATAAGAACCGATAATGTACCACCCACAATCATAGAAAAAAAATCTATAATAATAAAATAAACTTTAAGACAAACGAAATATTTGCACACAGTAGGTATTTACTAAACATAACTACTAAATACTTCAGTAACAATAAAAATTATCCAGTAATAACTGCATAGAGTTAACTGTCTAGTGATTAGTAAGCTTAATGGTTATAGTAGTAAGGATAAAGAGGCTAGGAAATGGGAGCATGGAAAAAACAAAATTTGAAAAGTTATACAGTAGAAGATAAGAAAAAAGAGAGAAAAGTGAGATGAAAGATCCTGTTGAGGAATAAAAGGAAATTAATTAGAATTAGACAAAAGTAACTGAAAAGAACAAAAAAGAAAAAGAAGAAAACAAAGCATATTAATAGACATAATAAAAATAAAGAAAATATTAAAAGAACAGAAAAAAGAAAAGATGATAAAGAGTAAAACCCTTTAACCATTCCTGAAAAAAATGAAAGAAAAACACATTTTTTCACAATAAAAAAATTCTTCATATCAAGGTCTTGATTTGTAGTTCAGGTTGGCCCTGAGCTCACTATGTATCCCAGGCAAGCCTCAAACTCTGAAATCCTCCTGCCTCTGCCTCCCGAGTGCTGGGTTTACAGGTGTGAGCCACCATGGCTGGAAATTCTTTGTAATTTTGAATGAATTCATTCTTCCAGGACCCACAGTCTTGAAATCTAGCAAATCATGATTCTCCCTGCCTTGTTCTGTGGCCCGTGAATTTGTGAGTTGTTTTCCTGCTTCAGAAGCTCCTCTGTCCATAGAACCCAGACTGTGACAACTGTCCAAACTGAGATATATCCCTGTTCACAGTGGTAGTTGGGAAAAGCTAGAAGATCATTAATATCTGTGGTAGATATAAATGGTGAGGTGGAGTTTCAAGGGTATTGGCTGATTTAATTTTGATACTTTCAGATCCAGTCTCCTCTAAAAGCCATACTCACTGGGCTTGGCTTCTCAACTTGTAGGATAAGGACCTGTGTCTTTCCTGGCTTTAGTTTAACTTCTCAGGGTGGTCTATGTCTAGTCTGTACCCTCTTTATAATTGTGTCTTGTGGCTCTCTCTTACACAGTCACTGTGGGACAGTAACACTGGAAACTCTGATGTAAAGTTGTCCTGTGGGTTAGTTTTAAACATTTAACTGCTTCCCCAAATGACTGCTATTTCATCGCTTTCAAATATGGCAGGCACTGCACTGAATTTCTCCAGTTGTAGCCTGCTGTGTAAAAGGAGTCATTTTTGGAGTAAAACCTCATGCTGTCTTTGCAGTTTACAATAGCTGTGGGCTTTTCTTGGGGCTAGTACTGTTACCCTGGTCAGTTGTTTGTCCCTGAAACTGCTGACCCTCTGGGCATGCCTTCTCTCCTCTTGGCCTTGTCCAAAATCAGGTCAGTTCATTGTTCTGTCAACACCTCTTTATATATATATATATTTTTTTTTGAGACAGGGTCTCGCTTTGTAGTTCAGGCTGGCCCTGAGCTCACTATGTAGCCCAGGCAGATCCCGAACTCAGCAATCCTCCTGCCTCTGCCTCCCGAGTGCTGGGATTACAGGCGTGAGCCACCATGCCCAGCACTGTGGTATGTGTTATTGATTGCTGGTGAGCGTGAGTCACCATGCCCAGCATTGTATGTGGTTACCGGGATCGAACTCAGGACCTTGCACTTGTGAGGCAGGCGCCGGAACCACTGTGCTAAATCTCCGGCCCAACACTTCTTTATATTTTCTAATATTCTTTCCCAGGGTGTTGGGAATTGGTACCATTTAATAAAATACTGGGTGAATGCTAACATGATAAAGAAGTGTGAACTCTTTAAGCTTAAGCCATGTTGGTTAATTAGCTGGTTGGTCGGTGCCTCTGTTGCCCTGTGTTGAGGGAAAATAAAATACAATGAGGGTTTGGAGTTGGCAGGTGATGGTGGCCAGTATGCACAATCCACAGATGCAGAACTGGCTGAGGCGAACACAGCTTCTTTATATGGTGGGGTTTCTAGTCTCTCTTCTTTAACACCCAACACTCAGGAGAGATTCCCTCTGATATGGAGAAAGGAGAGGCTTTTGGTGCGTACAGTCAAGGGTTCAGATCACAAGTTTGCCTTCTAAGTAATACTGTCACTTCAGACGGCAAGCTTAGTTACTCTTAGCCTCCTACTGTTTGTTTCCAAAAAATGCTAACAACAACTCAGAAGGGTAGCTGTGATTATAAATGAGATGATATTTGTCACACTGCTAACATCACTTCTGGCTAAAAGTAGGTGGAGGATATATCTGAATTTCTTTCTTTCCTTAGTTTAGGAAGTCCAAGTGCCTGAAAGGCATAATTCTAGGTCCCAAGAAAGTGGTAGTCAGAGGCAGGAAAGGCATTTGATACTCTGGAATGAATTGTCAGGCAAAAGGATGAATTTTAGCCTTTTCTTCCTTCCTTACAGTAGTGCAAAATTTCCATAGCTGTCCAATAAGCCTGGGCTGGAACCAGTGAATATACAGATGTCTCTAAGAAATAGTCGTAGGTTAGGCTGAACTGATACCATAGGAAGAGGCTGAATACTGCTAACGTGCTAGAGGAATGTCAACTCACCCAGCTAGAAAAGTGTTGATCCACTCCCATGGTTTTAAAATTCTACTTCACGTAGCTCTAGGAGTTGGGCCACCATACATGGCTATGCCTTGGCTAGTTCTGGGGGGCGGTATTCTCATAGTCTACAATATGAGTAGTATCTTCTGGGGTTGTGGAGTGTACATTTTTACAACTTTTTATAGCAGCTTTACCTAAGTGTTTCTGTGGAACTGGAAAAGAAGAAGGTAGGGATGCTGCCAGGCAGATGTGGCTACAGGTCCTCACTTGCCTCCTGAAAAGCCATATGATACAAAATGAGGTTCTTTGGAAGGTGAAGAAAGGTGTACATATAAAGAAAGGTGTAAACCATATCCTGCTCATCCTCCTCATTTTGCAATTGTCGGACTGTGTTTGTGCTGTAAGAATGTGGAAGAGCTGGTCTAAGCCCTCAGGTCCTTTGACCTATGTAGGACAAGCAGAGTACCCTTTGCTGCAGTAGATCAGAGCATGAAGCAGGGCTCTGGCTCACACAACTTCTCCAAAAGAATACCCTTGAAGCAGCGAGGCTCCAATTACAGGTAGAGCCAGGGGCTTCCTGACAAGCTCAGGGGTTTCTGGTAGGCTGAGGTCTCAAGTTCAGGCATTGTAGGACTGTTGTCATTTGGCCTGGGAGCTGCTAACATAGACTTGCCTGAGCTGGATCCCAGGCTGGGATGCGGCTTGCTCATCAAGGGGTAGGGAAGACTTTGAAGAATCCACTTCCCCCTTTTCACTATTGAGTTATGAGAAATGGGGGTGGGGTGGGGAGAGAGAGAGGGGCAGACAGACAGAGACAGAGAGACAGATAGAGACAGAGAGACAGAGAGAGAAGCCCTGGGAGGCAGGAAGGCACGCTGAGGCAGCTTTGGAGGGAAACGAAAGCCAAGAAGGGGAGGGACCAGGCAGCCCTTCCAATTGCCTCCTCCTGGAGCTTCCTGTGGGGGACGCCTCTGGGGAACCTGGGCCATCCTGGGCAGGGCCTCAGCAGATCCTGCGGTCAGTCTTCCAGACTCAGGCACCTCTGGACTGGCCTGTGGGTCTAGTTTCCTCACCCCAGGGCTCCTCTGGGAAAGCGGAGGTGAGGCAGGCCTGCCTGGAGCATTTTTGAACAGCAATGACTTCAGCGCTCATCCCTAAAATAAATGCACCACAGACAAGACACTGTGGTCAGGAGCTGAGGAATTACTGTAAATACCAGCCAGCCAGGGCTTCCTATTTCTGTTCCTACGACTCCGTGGGGGCAGACGCTTGCCGGCTCTTTCTCAGACACGTCCAAAGAAAAGTTCAGTGTGGATGTTCCTCATCCAACTGTCCCAGGGACCCCCTTCTGGAGTTTGCAAGAGGGACCTCATTCCCACTGTCAGGCTAGACTTAGACTCGGGTGTGACTTTGCCCCGGAAGAAGGGAGGCAGAACTCAAAGTGTGGGGCCCATGTTACTTAGTTTTACAGCAGACTTATGCATCAAAGAATCAAGTAACAACGATGATCCCTTCCTGGATACCAGGTCCTTAAAGGCTTTGCATAACGTATTCCATATCACCCTTACTGTAGCCCATAAGGTATAAGTCTTACTTGACAGATGGGAAAATGAAGCCAGAACATAGAAGTGTTTGCCTTAGTGCACCCCCATGAAGAAACAGAGTCAGGCCCAGGCAGCCTGGCCTGGGGCCCGCACTCTTAACCCTGAGGCCGCACAGGGCAGATGGCACCAATCTCATTCTGCACTAAGAGGAAAAATGTGTGGGGAGAAGATGAAGGTCCTGGGCTAGGGGGGGTAGAGAGATGGATTTGAACACACCCCTCTGGCCCTCTCACTGGACTGAGGCACCGCCTAGAGGCAGGTCCTTGGAGCAACTTGTCCTTGGACCTGTTCCGAGCCTCTGCTTGTGGCTGTCTCCCATGTGCACTCGGCAGTGGATACGACAGCACCCACACAGCCCTGCATGGAGTTTTCTGGCTTGAGGGAGCTTGCTCTTTGCAAGCAGGGATGTAGCTGCCTTTGGGAGATGGTCTAGGGGTGGCGCTTCCAGCTTCTCTGTTCTGGACTGCTCCCCAAGAAGATATTTTTCTTTGCTCTCTCGAAGAGGCAACATTTGCAGCTGAGTCCTGTCAGGAAATCTCACTGAGGGCATCTGATCCATCTAGGAGAAGGGCGTCCATGCCCCTCTTAATCAGCACCTCTGCTGTAACAGGAGAAGCAATGGAAGCCAAACATTGTCCTACGAAAGGGAGGTAGGGCTGCAGATAGGGAAAGAGGAGACAGCAATCTGAGTAGACCTCATGACACAAAATAAAGATTTTTTTTAAAGCAGTTCTGCTGAGGCCAAGTGAGACTTATAATCCGTTCCTGCTCCTCCGAGACATTCAGGGAGACTTTAGTTTTGGGAGAGAGGAGACCTCTTGCTGCAGATAACAGATTTGTAGTTTCTCATCTGTTTTACATCTTTCGTTGGCTACTAACCTTGTTATAACTCAAATTTATGCTCAATTGTCTTAATTGTTCTCATAAAAGAAATTCTTGGAACACTTCTGCTCCCTTCATCCTTTTTCAAAAGGGGACACGTAAAATTGAAATTGTAAGTCATCTGGGATTCAGATTCAGATAAAATAAATTTTATAAATAATTATTTGTGATGTGACTAACGTGTGCCAAGTGTAAGTTCATGTTCACTGTACAGTATCTCTTCATTTATTTCTTGGAAGTCTGTTGAATGCCTCCCACATGCCAGGGTGCCATGCTTGGTGCTGCGGGTTCTGAGGTGGAGCAGACAGGCCCGGTGTTCATTTTTCTGGGTCTCACATAGAGTAGAGGAGTCAAACCTTAGACAAATGAGAGGTGCACATGTGTAGCAGACACTGCACACACACCACACGTGCCCTCTGTGCATTTCACAAGCACAGTTCTGTGTACACAGTATGCACAGACTACATACTCCCTACACACACTCACAGTAGCTCCCTTTAGTGATATGAAGGAAAATGAAACGGGCTAAGGCACGAGAGCGTGTCTGGGTGGGAGGCAGGGAGATGGGGGTTTGCTTCTCCCTGGGGTCACCAGCCCAGCCCCCTCAGATGAGCTGACCTGTGGGCAGATACCTGAACAAACAAGCTGGAGTCTCACGACAGTGACTGGAGAGCAATCAGAGCCCATGACCTTGACACAGGCTTGGGGGTGGAGTCAGGCCTTGACGTCATTGTGGCCTTTGAGACTCAGAGATTTAGAATGATTGGAGCCAAACTGGAATTCAGTTTCAGGCCCATGTAATTCGCATTAGAGGGAAACGCGACATGGTTGTGTGAAGGGTTTTTAGACCTGCCTGGTTTTATATTTTGGCTCCCTGTCTCACTAGCTCAGGTTCCCTGTGTGGACTCCAACAACTTGTAACTTCACCGTGCCTTGTTTTCTCATCTGCAAAGTGGGGATAAAAATAACCCTGACTGGAAAGGATTATTAAAAGGGCTATACGTGGTTGGCTGCATGTCTGGCCGTGGGCTGGGCCCCAGGAAGTATAAATTGTTACTGTTACACAGTGCTGCTTTGCACTTTTCAGTGGAGATTACGTCCCGGTTCTAGTTGATCCATGGCTAGGAGTGACGTCTAACAAACTCTTGACATGTAATTAGCTCTTCTGGGCTCAGGACGAGGATGGCATGTGAGGGCTCTTGGGTAGTTGTATTCTGCAGTAGCTAAATAGGCTCTAGGATCCTGGAAGGAGCAGCCTCACCCCGGGAAGCACCATCTCCCTTAGGCCCGTGTTACCTAGTGAGAGTTACTTACATCCTTCCATCATGGCTCCTGCCCCGTCAAGGCCTCCATCTATAACTCAGAAAGAAAGCTTCCTCTTTGGCTTTCTGAAGTTGCTTCTTTCTCTACAAGCTGAGGGAGGTAGCAGTTCTAAGTGTTGCTAGCCCCACGATGCTATGTCAACTCTTCTGGACCTCACACCCTGATCAATAGGCCTTTTAATAAACTTCATGATTATCCCCATTGCATGTGCCATCTGTTGCCTCCCAGAATCCTCACTGATACAGCCCTAGGATACATGTGCTTTCTCAAAAATGACAATCCACTTCTCCAGATAGGGGTGTTGCTGATTTTTAAAGAGACTTCTCACATCTGTGCTAAAGGAGCATGGAGTTTATTGTGTCAGTGAGGTGAGTTATTGTAAAGCACAGAGTTGACTATTAAGGAATGTAAAAGGCTAATAAGCTAGAAAATGATCTCAACTATGATAAAATAAGCTGTGAGTACATAAAAGGAAGACCTGATCTTTATTCTCTCAAACGCAGCTGTGGAAGAGTTCAGTGGGTCCCTAAGGAAAATGTATCCAGAGCCCTAACAGGTTTTATTCTTAGGAGTCAAGCAGTTCTTTGGGAAGGGTGTCCTCCTAAGGACATATTCAGAAACGCAAGATTTGTGGGTAAACATGCTCATTTTAAGATTATTCAATAGTAACAAGCTGGGAGAGATGTTAATATTTTACCAGGGAAAGTTGGCTGAAGAATGATGCTGCATCAGAAGTGAGGTGGTTGAACACATAGTCTCTGGTCTCAGCTCATTGGGTTACACATCTCGCAACACGGCAAAGCCCTTGGGCTGTGTCCTGTTCAGTCCTCGCTAGGAATGGTGAGTGAAACAGATGCATCTACAAAGCACTCAGTGAACAGGAGCTTTTAGTATTTTCCGAAAGAGTATTTCCTGGAAAAGATCTCACGCCAGTATTGAAACGATTCTGAAAAACATTCGATCATATGTAAAAGTATGCATAGTATAAAACTTTAAAAACCAAGGATAAAGTTATAAAATTAAAATTTGGTTCTAGAATAATCCTCACTCTTTCAGCATGAAGATCATATATTAAAATAGTGAGTGTTCATGTCTGAATGGTGGGGTGACTGTGGGCTTTAATTTTTTCTTTAGTTTTAATATGACAGCATTGATCATTATCAATTTGTTCCTTTCTCTCTCTTACTAGAGAGGTGCATGCTCGCATAATAAGTCAAAAAGTGTCCCACAATCCCACATCCCAGATATATTTTTGAAACACATATATACTAAAAAAGTCACATGCATTTAGTTTTCAATCTACAATAGTGCAAAAGGTACAAAACCAAATCAAGTCTTTCTTGCCATATGCAACCTTACTAAATGGAACCATTGATAATAAATCCTTTGATTCACTGCCGAAGTATGTGCCTATACCAGCAGATCTAAGTTCTCCTCAAATAAGCCTGTATTGATTTTATAATCAGAAAATTGTAGCATGCACACATTTAAAACGTGGGCAGTTTTATTATCAGCTGCACTGAAGGGCAGGCTGGGGTCACACAGCCTGTTCTGACCTGACTGGGGGGCGGGGGGACAAGGAGCTTAGGCAACACCAGTGAAGGGCTGGGCAGTGAGGGGGGTTTTGTGAGCACTGATCTGAGATGGAAGGTCCAGGATGGGCCCACAGTGCCTGGCTTCTCCATTCTACAACACATCAGTGGGACAGAACTTGAACACCATACATTTGACTTGGTCTTGGACTTGGGGACTCTAAGTAAGACAAGAGTGTTGATCCCTGAGTTCCAGTGTGGATGGTCTTTGTGGTGCCTCTAATGAGCCCTGTTACCAGCCTTCTCTCTGTGTCTCTCCTATGGAGATCCTTGTCCTCCACCTTTTTGATTTGTCCAGCCCTCCAAATCCCTCTATCAGCTCCTAACTTTCTTGCCTTTTCTCTAAACAAAACCAAATGCACTTTGTTTTATTTTAATTTCTCTATCTCACTCTTGCTCCACCCTAACTTCTTTAGAATTTACACTTTAGGTCATTTGTTGCACATACACATAAAAACAGGGAACTGTGGGGTTGGACACCCATATTGGGCAATATGCATAAGGTTCATCAAATTAACTGGAAACTAAATCTCTTGATGCAGTTCCCTACTCACTGAACTCATGTGACTTTTGGATAAATCACTAACACATTTTTTTCAGCAGTGAGTCTGTACCTAGGGCCTCTCATGTGCTAGCTAAGCACTCTACTGCAGGGACTCCAGCTCCAACTGAGATCACCGACCCTCTTCAAGTTTCCATTTGTTCTTTGGGAAAAGAGAAACACTGCGTTGGTCTTTGGTTCCAAGTGGTCAAAAAATATGTCAATTCTAAAGAGTCTTGTATTCCTAACCACAGAAGAGAAAGCACATGGGGACTTCATAGCAGTATATGGAACCAGGAGTGAAGAATTTCACTGGAGCACAGCAGTCTGGGAGCCAGGCCAGGAGCAGCCTGTTCCACGGTCCCGTTTTGGACACAGTCTCAGGTCTTCATTCACAAACTCATGAAGTTTATGCTCTCATTTAGAGTGTGTGTAGACAGCACAAAGCAAACAAATAAAAAAAGGAAAGACAAGAAAAAATAAAACGTATATGCGAATATAGTTTCAATTTCAGAAAGACCAAGTCAGAGATGTCACTCTTTGTCCACCTGTTAAGTGACCTAGGAAAAGTCCTATCTTGTCGCATCTCAGTGTATTCTTCTGTTAAGTGGATATAATCTTTCTTTCCCCTCTGGGCAGCTGTTGTGATAAGGAGATCATTGGAACAAAAACTCTTTACAGACATCATGATGTTAGGAAATTGTGAGGAATGTTCCGAGTCCAGAAATTAGAAAAGGAGCCCTCGAATGGTGAGACTGAAAAGATCCTTTTATCTATTTATTTAAAAAAAAAAACATAACCCATCTCCAGTCTTCATCATAGAGCAGGTTATTTTCTAATTATTGGATGGACCTGAACACATGTAAATTTTCTAATCGCACAGTGATAAAGCTGCAACCATCACCCCTCTTCTACAGATGACAAAACCATGACACCAAGAGCTTAAGTAACTTGTTGTAAGAACACAGGTAGCGAATGGCAGAGCCCGGATCGGAGCCCAGGTAGTTGGGCTAGACCCCTGTTCTTCATTATATCTCTCTGTCTTCTTTGTAAAGAACACATGAGCCATAGAACAGACTGGTCGTGAATCTTATTCCTGCCACTCAGCTGTGTTGTCTTGGCAAGGGTCATTAACTTTTCTGAATCTTGGCTTCTTTGATTTTAACACGGGAGAAATATGCCATGTCACCCAAGTTTTGCAGAGGTTAAATTGAAGCGTGTTATCCAGTCTATGGGGGCAAAATGAAAGGCACAGGGGTTGCAAGTTAGATTTGCACACAGGGCTTTCCCCGAGCTCAGCCTCAGGCCCTTGCTTGGTTTCTGATTGATTTCAGACTTTCCCTTACCCCGAGAGACCGCCTGCCTCACCGCATCCTTCAGCATGCCAAGAACCCTGCACACGCCCATTCTGACACAGAGGTCCCTGCCTTGTGGGTCTGGACTGTGAGGCCCAGGTTCCCATCTTCCAGCTTATTGAACAGTTAGATTTTCAGGCTCAAGGAGACAGTTTCCAGGCTCTTGTTTCCTTTGGGTTCAGAACAGTAAACATGGCTTCACATTTTTCTGTCCACTTCCAAAACCTTGCCTGTTAATTTAGGGTTGAGGAGCGGCCCTGATGAGCTCCTGCCCACACGGGGTTAAGGTTCCCAGCGGCCTGTGCCTCTGGGAACAGCAGCAGTCACTTCCCGAAGCTCAGTGGGGGCAGGAGCTGGGCCAGACCAGTGGGCAGGAGCTGGGCACAAGGTTTCCAAGATGATGGCGGCCTCACCTCCGCAGACCTGACCCGCAGCCCACGTGTTTACCAAAGGCATATGGCCCTCTACCCAGCATGGCAATTTTGTTTTTCATATCGGCTTAACTCTAGAAAGGGCCTGACATTTACTGTTGGAAATAAACAAAACTGTGTGTGGGTCTTCCTTAGTAGAGGCCCTTTTAAAGAATAAATGCTGACAGATTATCTTGATGATTGGTCCGGTCACAGTTTGCTCTCCACTAAAGACATCACAAACCACGTATTGATTTTTTTTTAGAGAAAAGAAATAGGAAGAAGCATGTACCAATTAAGAATAAAACTAACAGTTTATTACCCTCTGATCTTTAAGGCAAATAGAGAGTAGAAAATCACTTGCTCCTCCACCCATACAGAGACGTAATAATTAGACAGCTATGCAAATAACCTTACATTAAAATCTGAGACAGGCTTTCATTTACTTGGGTGCTCTACCAGATCTGAAAGACAGTCCCTGCTCCTGGTTCTCTGAATTTTGTAGATTTCCTGCAGACACTGTTAGAAAAATTACTTCTTTCTCCACTCACTTTGAGCAGGTCCTTTTCTCACCTACTTTCTTACCTGTCTGTGGGTTTGTGGCATGAGGTCATGGATATCTTCACAGACTTTTTTTTTTTTTTTTTTTTGAGACAGGGTCTCGCTTTGTAGTTCAGGCTGGCCCTGAGCTCACTATGTAGCCCAGGCAAATCCCGAACTCAGCAATCCTCCTGCTTCTGCCTCCCAAGTGCTGGAGTTACAGGCGTGAGCCACCACGCCTGGCACTGTGGTATGTGGTATTGATTGCTGGTGGGTGTGAGTCACCATGCCCAGCATTGTATGTGGTTACCAGGGATCGAACTCAGGACCTTGCGCTTGTGAGGCAGGTGCCAGAACCACTGAGCTAAATCTCCGGCCCTTCACAGACTTTTTGTATTAGATGCTGAGTGGTGCTTTTGAGAAACACTGAGCAGAAAAGGAGACACTGGCCGATTTCTGGGAGTATATCGCTAAGACAGTGACCAAGTTTTCAAGAGTTAGAAACTGAAAACAAACCAAATATTTCAGTACTGAAGCACCGTGCACATAATCGGCCTGGCCACTCCATGTTTGCCATGTCTGTGCTACAGTTCTGTGCCCAATAACTGTGTGTTGAAGGCACAGATACATGTCTCCTTCCCAGAGGAGCTGAAATTTTGTTTTGTGATGATGTCTTCCACACACTTGGAATGGTGCTGGATACAAGGCAGATCCCCAATTAATACATATGGCATGATAAATGGTTCTCTTTAGCTCATGCCTTCAGTCAACTTTCAAAGGTTTTCCCCAAGTACCTGCTTGGCAGTGGGCACTGAATTATATGCTGGAAACTCAGTTTTTTTCAGAGCTTTCAGGCATGGACGTGGGATAAAATGTGTCAAGTTAACACAATATTGCGATTAAGTGATAAGCTGGGGAGACTTGGAGGTAATGCCTTAGGGGATGCAGTAGGGTGCTTTGTGCACTTTGGTGGACAAGGGAGGGGAGGCAAGAAAAGATCAGTGGGGAATCTAGTTTCAGAGAATGAGAGAGTTAGTGTAGCTGCTGAAAGCAAGGGGAAGCAAGGACCTGGGGGTGGTTTGGAGATGTGATCTCTGCAGTAAGGAGTGGGGAGAGACGGGAAGAGTAAGCTGAAGCCAAACTCTGTGGAGTCTCACAGAGGATTTTGAATGTAACTTCAAATACAGCATGAAGTCATGATGGCTCCCCAGGGGCCAATACAGGCACATACCTGCTTTAGAAGGATCGTGCTGGTTGTTATGAGTAGGATAGATTCAAAAGGGATAGTCCGGGCAGCAGATCGATGTTGGGGGATGTGGCGAAGACCTGGCCTAGGGGGACAGGTGGCAGAGGGGCAGACAGGGAGCACGTCAGGGCAACCTGGGGCAAAAGGATTGACTGGAGTCGGGGGAGAGTGAGAGAGGCTGACGGTTTGAAGAAGCACAGGTACAGGGCGGGGAGAAAAAGAACCAGAGGTTCCTGAGTCTGTCTTGGGAGATGGGGAAGTTTATGACCTCATTAAAATGATTTCTCAATGTACTTCGAAGGTTTTTGGGTAAGAAGAAGGACATGGGTTTTAAAAATCGTGTCTACACTAGCACACCTCAACATCAGATACCTTCAGAAGAAGGGCTTGAATTGTTGTCCTTGGCTGTGCAAACCACTCGCCTACCTTGTTACAATCCAAGGACTTTTATCTAACTCTGCAAATGGCTCTGGAAGAATAATCTCAGCTATTTCCTTGGACGGTCCTTGACACCTGAATATGAATCCTCTGGCGGTGGAGAGTGGAGTGGGTGAGAAAGGAGCTGGCTGATAATATTTCTAAGTGTGCTCATCTTCTCTTTGCTTAATGGCTCTTTAGAGTTCATCACCTGGTGTTCTCGAAATTGTTTTATTTCCTTTCACTGTCGCTATCTGAAAATGTAACGTTATGAAGCGCACTATCGATACTACATAAGGAGTAAACTTGCACTTAGAACTCATTAATTAATTCACTAATTAATCCATCCATCTCCCCATCTCCCCACTAATCAGCCGGTTTCCAACTGCAGTTCATCTTGAGCAAGGCTTACATACTGGCATTTTATTAAACTCGCAAATGATTCTCCTACGAAACGAAGACTGAGATTTAAGATTTCATGAGGGCAGAGACCTCGTCTCTTCACTCGTGCTGCATTTTGGGTGCCTCAGGTAAAGTCTGGCACAGAAACAGCACTCAATCAATATTGGCAAATGTTATAACTAATATCGGTCAATATCATTTTAACTAGGCGCACATTTAACGTTTACGACGTATTGCTGGGTTTTCTCCAGTTGACAATGAAGATTACCTGATGGTTTTTATTAAGCACCGGGTTTCAGGAAATTAATGTTACTTGCTGGCGTGAGGCTAGAGTATATCATTCCTTTTCCTCACCAGCTTTTTCCCCTCAAGCGTTTTCTTCTGTCCAGTGCCACCTGAGGCTTTCGGGCTGGCCTGATGGAGGACCGATTCTTGGTGCAGCAGGAAGGAGACGGAGTGCCCTGTAGCTGAGGAAGATACCGCTAACTGCGCTAGTGCCCTCCGTGCACCCTCAGGATGTCATACCCCAGCATCACTTGGCACAATAGCTCAGGGCACTGGCCCGAGTTTCTGATCTGTGGCTGGCAGATGCATCTCTCCGCCTCGCTCTGCCTGGCAGATGCATCTCTCCGCCTCGCTCTGCCTTGCCCTCTGCAGCGTCTTGCCTTCCTTTTCCTGCTCCTTACCTCTGGGCTCTCTTCTGTCTCTGTGGCTGCGAACCCTGAACACTTTGTAGGCCCGCCCTTCCCGGGCTGTGGAAGTGGCTGCCACAGCTCCCCTGACCCTCGGAACTGTCTAGCTGATGCGGCACAAGTTTATTTCACTTGACTCCAATTTAACTGTCCCGAGTCCCTTCCTGATATTGCCAGGAGATTTTCTAACAGATATGTAACCCGGTGATTCAGGCAATTATTCACGTATTCCCCCACATCATTAGTTTTATGGAACACTGCCAGGGGGCATATTTTTCTTTCCTAGGACTCTTGAGAATAAAGGAAATAGAACTCTTACCATGAAGTCATATTAAGGAGTTTATTTCTCAAAAAATACCCTATAGCACTTTTATAAAACCTTACACACATAGAACTGCATTTAGGAGAGGAGTTATTTTCATCTCACCTGCTGCCATGGGATTCACTGGTCAGGTCTCCTGCCTTTCAGAATATGGCTTTAAAAGTTCTCTAGTAGGGGCCGGAGGGTTAGCTCAGTGGTTCCGGCGCCTGCCTCGCAAGCGTAAGGACCTGAGTTCCATCCCCGGTTACCACATATAATGCTGGGCGTGGTGGCTCACGCCTGTAATCCCAGCACTCGGGAGGCAGAGACGGGAGGATTGCTGAGTTCGCGGCGGCTTGCCTGGGCACCATAGTGAGCTCAGGGCCAGCCTGA